>MVJL01009564.1:0-23361 GCA_002156465.1 Macrocentrus cingulum | reverse complement strand
CAGGTGCGAAGTATATTCCTAAAATATGGCATTAATTGCAATTGGAGAAACAGCTGAAGATAATAATAAATAAGTTTTTTCAACAATACAATTGTATATTTCGATTTTTCGTTTATTTAAATAAATTTTTTTGCAAAAAAAAAATACTAAAAAAAAAAAATTATTACCTTGCAGGGGGGTAAAATTTTATTTGTTTCTGGTTCGATTTGTTTACCTTTTTACCACGTTGGGGGGTAAAATTTACCACTGACCTGTGTAGAAAAGAGTCAGAAAAATTTTTCACCGACGGAAGGTACAAAATATGCCCCGTAGCAGGTCAAAATTTACCCCTCAGAAGTGTAAACTATGCACTCCTGTTAAGATAGTGTGCCGCTACCATCAATCTGAGTCATTTTTACCCCGTATTCCAGGATAAATTTTACGCAAAAATTCTCTCCGTGTATATAATATCTAAGAATTTGAAAAAGCAACATACACATTTATTCACACTTATCCTATGCAAAAACCAAATTATCTATAAAAATATATACACAATTTCCCCGTGGGCGATCGTAGGAATCTCCACCGACTTAATGCAAAAATGACTGTGCCAACTGCACAACAACGCTACCCTACATTTCGCCCTATTTTGGCGAACTGACAATTTTCGCTCAACTCAAACACTCTCTCGCATACTCAGAATCAGACCCACCCACTCTCGAGCTCAAACAATTAACATTCGCAGCCAATTCGTGACTCTATATACAGAAACAAAGCACGGAGCGATGTGCACACAACTGTCTCCCGCATTTTTTTCTCTATCGCTCACCCATTCTTACGTCACTCATGGCATCTGTGTTCCAGTGTCTTGGGGGTGACGCACATCCCGCCTCGCGCAAAGCCGGAAAATACACCAAATTTAGAGCAATGCTCCAGAATTATAAGTCAAAAAAAAGGCGAACTAGGGGTTTTATAGTTCCCTGGCGTGTGATATGTCCAGCGTGGACGCCTTGCGATTGGTGCACGTAGCCGTGTCACCTTGGAACACCTTGGGTTTTTATTATCTCGCGAGGTTTTCCCAGCTGTGACCAGAAATCTGGTTACAACCTCTAAAAATGTTCAAATCAGACTAATTTTTATCGTGGGCTTTTGAAACATCATAGTTTGTGCACAAACTATGATTTCGTGATACGAAACTCGAAAAAAAATAATCAGTTTTTTTTTTGCGCCACCCCGAGTAAAAATGAAAACGTCCAAATACCGTCCAAACTGCGTCCAAATGCCGTCAATTTTATTTCATGTCTAAATCTCGTCCAAACAGGGTCCAAATCCCGTTCGCTTTTTGGACATTCCGTCCAAATGCCGTCAGCTTTTTAGACGCATAAGGTCACTCGTCCAAATGACGTCGTAATACCGTCAGCTTTTTGGACGCATTAAGACTCGTCCAAATGCCGTCCACACGCCATCAGCTTTTTGGACGTCTGTTAATCATATTCCTCGTCGAATATCTATGTCCAACAATTTTTTGGACTTAGAATATTTTTCTGAGATACAGAAATTTTATAAGGCTCATAGCACAGTGGTCAAGACCATGCGGCTGCGACTCGGTGCAACGTGGGATCGCGCCTCGGTTACGGCAGTTTTTTTTCCGGGCTGTGAAGGATCTCAAGATTGACCATTCTCTTGATAAGAGATACGGAGGTCTCAGTGGTCAAGACCATGCGGCTGCGACTCGGTGCAACGTGGGATCGCGCCTCGGTTACGGCAGTTTTTTTTCCGGGCTGTGAAGGATCTCAAGATTGACCATTCTCTTGATAAGAGATACGGAGGTCTCTAATTCTGTGAGATCTATTCGTTAGCTACGGAGAAAAATCTTAAAAAGGCAAGACAACGTTACGAAAGAATACGAAAACAAAAAGGCCGCGTAAAAACCTATATACTACGCCTGGGTATACGCGGGATACAAATACCCCATTTTTAGTAAAATGCTATGTGCCATAAATATCTTATCATATTCATAATAATTTTTTATTTTATATATATAGACATAAAACGGACCAAATTGGGATGCGATTTGGACCGTATTCGGACGCGATTTGGACGACCCCAGAAAAAATTATTTTTACTCGGGTATCTCCAGTGTTTACACGTGATATAATTTGTAACGTTCTGTACAAATAATGCGCCTAATAAGTGACACTTTACTATGTATTTAGTGGGGAAAATTTTTTTTCGACCCTCTAAATCGCGCGAGGGAAATTTGTCCGTAGTAAATACTAAAACGCGACTGCATCAGGGTTGTATTATACGCCTCCATGATATATCTGACATGAGCATGGCACTCGCTGTATAAACAGACCATGACGACGATCCCCGCTGAGAAACACCCAACCCTATATGTCGCTGTACAGGTCAATTTTCCTCCTGCTCGTCGCGCTCCTCCTCAAGGCTAGCACCTGTGTTTACTCGCAGCGCATTTCTTGGCAATAATACTGGTGCGACCCTCCTTTTGCTGCTTCAATGACGAGATTGTTATATTATATGGTCTGACACAACATATATAAAGCGCGCAGTGCACAATATGGCTTTTTCTCATATAGGTATATTTGTCTCAGTGACCCTAAAAAACTTTTGCGGCTCTTGAGATTGTTTTTGTTACACACGAATTTTTTTTTTTATAATCTATACAATAAATATCTCAAATTCAATCATAAAAAAATTATTTTAACGATTGAAAATGAGATTAAAAATTGTTTAAACATTTTTTTACATTGCAAATAAGAATTTATTTCCCTGTGAAAAAAAAAAAATGTTCAATCATTGATGCCATTTGTTAACATAAATTCTATGAAATGTTGTAAATACATCATCGGTATGTGTATATACATAAAAATGAAAAAAAAAAAACATTTTTTTAATATTTGCAATGTTCTATATTTTCCAACTATACATTTTTCTCACGGTTCTCTTTAACTACCACTGTTTATGGCTTCAAAGAGTATTTTTTAATGTAAAATACTATCGGTTAGCGTGTATATAGTGTGTTCTAGCAATTATTTTGTTACGTGCGCTACGTTAAAATGAGAACACATTTATTTATCGCTTCTGGGAATACCGCAAATACTATAGTGTGCCACAAAAAAAACAAATCACGGCTGCACACACGGGATTCGATTGGATATATGATAATCTAGTGCATAAATTTTTTTTTTTCATACTATATAACGATTGATTTCAAAGAAAAAAAATTTCCATTTTATTTAAAAATCATACTAATGTCCAACTAATTAACAACAAGTCTTGGCAATCGCTACAAATTATTTATCTAGTTGCGTCAACCCATAAAATCCCGCATCTCTCTATATCAATAACTCATATATAGAGAGCAAGATTTTTTCCTATCACGTCGCAAAGTTAAAAAAAAAATCTTATCATCTCGAGGATGTACAGTACTCGGTCATGCAAATGGGTTATCGCAATTCCGTTTCAATAATTAAAATGCAATCAAATCATTCCGGGAAAATCCATGTGGAAATATTTCTCTCTATATTTACCGACCTAATTTTCCGATGAAAATCCGCCGAGCCCGAGGCGACAATTTCGCTCGAAAAAAAAATTACCCCAAAAAAAAAAGCGGAAATTAAAGTCGACACACAGAGAGCGCAGCGCGTGATGAAACAAAACTCTCTCTTTACACAGAGAAGCCAGAAAATATCGACAGAAACAACTTACCGGGTGTCGTGCGGCAGCTGCCGCAGCCACAGCTGCTGCATTAATGCTAGCACTGGGGTACATCCTCCTATTTCTCCGGAATTACCACCAAGGTCTCGTTAATTCGCCGCAGGTAGCGCTCGCGGATTAATCAGAGCCACACTATAATATTTCGTAAACACTGCAGCCACTCATTTACAAAATCACACAGCACATATTCCACGTCATAGCACTGAAACTCACACTGGTCACTTAAAAAAAAACAGTAACTCAATTGAGTAGAGTATAAATTTTCGCAGAGAAATTTCACGCAACACGAGAAAACCGACTGTCTGAACGCGTCGACGGTCGGGTGTCAACTAATCAGGCGACGAGTCGAGGGGAAATATGTGTGTACCCCACTACAAAACCCACGCCACGTCCCCAAACCACGTGGTCTTGCCTGCTGTCTTTCTTGCTCCGACGCGACGCGAGCGAGAGCGCACTGCTCGGTCGGTACATCGCCGCGCGTTCTTTGCTCTCTCCCCACTCGATCGCGACTTATTTTCACTCCCCGCTGGTCCCTCTTTCTCTTTCGTGTTGTTCACACTCGACCTCACTCCCTCCATACTCACTCGCTCGTATGTGTGTGGCTCTTGAGAGCTTCCTTCGATCCCTCTGCGACTATCTCGCACTTTACGTGCTCAACACGCTTTGTTCTCGATTTTTTTTGTCTTCTGTGTGCTCCGAGGGGAACACACGCGGCATCCCACTTTGCTCATGTGCTCTGGCTGCTGTGTGTCGAATATCTGGCGCCGTTGAGCAACGGCGCGAGCCGGGAAATGGCTGGAGTTTCGTGAAATCGACTTGCTATATAGTATAGACTTCGCGTAACGGCGTATAAACCACTGAACATCAGCGCCAGTGCAGTGCGCGTCTACTATAGACATTTCTCAACCACATTCTTCGATGTCATCAGCGATTTTTTATCTGCCTTTTTTATGGATAATTTTGTACTACTTGCGCGCACTATAGGACATTTTCACTGATTTTTTTCTTCCTCCAGGGAAATATTGTATAATTTTTGAATTTAAAATTATTTATAGTCGCGATTTATGTAATTTTACGTTTGACATTTTATATCTTCTATATAGAAAAATCGGATTTTTGTATATTTATTTCAAGAATTTGTGTTAAACGTCACTTTTTATTTCTTATCTTTATTATTTTTTAATTGTTTCTTTGAAAAATCTAAAAAAAATTTATGACTTTGGTTTTAATTTAAAAGATTGTTTATTGGGCTGTTTCGTTGATGGATATAAAAATTATATCTCAATTATATATAAAAATCAAAAAGACATTGTCTTATTTTTTTCATCGCTGTGCATGATCTAAAAATATAAAAAATGTAATATTTTAAATTCAATAACAAATTTTATATTTAAAAGATTTAGGTTAATTAAAAAAATAACTTAATTCATTTTTTATGCTAGTTCAAATGCTTAGCCTAATGGATATATATCCATTTTGACAGATTTGATTGTAAGATTTTTTTTTTACCCCATGTTATAATAATGAATGACAATTTTTTTCGAGAATTTTTCTTATAAGCTAATAATTCGTATAAAGCGATTTCCGCGGAGGTATTTATTGATATGACTGTTTGACAAAAAACACTGGAAAATTTATTGTCATTTTTTTTTATCTGCACGCATGATTACCATCAGAGAGCGTGAGTTTTTTTTCGAGCTGATAATGAGACGTTTGGTGTTTGGATGCGTGTAAAAAGAGTACTACATGTGTAGACGAAATATTCTCGGATGAGATATATATAATACCCGAGTATGTTTTACGCGCGTTCCAATCGTGTTCGTTGAAGCCCGACGACCGAGGGCGCCGAGGTTCACGCGATGTCGGTTGCAACCGTGGTCGCTGGCTCGCCGCGCGGCTAACGTAACTTTATAGCGTTTAATCACGCCCCGGGTACGCGTGCGTTGGCAGCAATGAAAATACTCACAAATAGCCCTGGATTAGAAATGCGGCCGGCCATAATTGAACTGGTGAAAAGTCGAGAACCGATTATACAGTTTGACGCGCTTGCATCTATCTTTGCATAATAACACGTCCTATAAACATATAGACAAATTATTATCTTTTGTGAAATTATGCTCATGCCTGCAACTATACATATAATCGCTTTCATATGCAGCTAAAAATATTTTGCTTCATTTCACAAACCAACAAAAAAAAAAGTTACAACAATAAATTTTAAAAATAAACGGAAATAAAACAAAATTTAAAAATAAACCGCATATTTTATAGAAATTTTTTTCACGAATAACTTAAAAATTATCAAAATTGAAAAAAAAAAACTTTTTTTTTAATTTGAAAATAAAATTTAATTACACTGTAATAATAGGTATCCAACTATTAATAATTTTATTGCGTTAAGTGTTCAATATTATAATTATTTGATGATTAATTTACAATAATACAGTTGTTTTGTCATAAAAACAGGTGCAGCTCAATAAAAATTAATCAACGAGATATATTTTTAATATATAAATTGAAAAAATGAAATAAAATTTTTGTATAAATGTCAGTGGAAAATTGGGACGGTTTAAAAAAATAATCAAATTGCAGCAGCAAATGAATTTGATATTAATGACTATTACAAATACTGCGAAAAATATATAATATAGAGGTATATATAGTTTCTCGCACACATGTTGCCAACTGGCATATTAACGTGATGCTGCATTATAAAGCCAATATATGCAATACCGTGTGAATTCATCGGCGCATTACCCGCATGCAAGCAATATCAGTAACGAGATGAGAGTTAACTCATGTGTGTAGAGATATATACAGTATAAAAAAGACTGTACGACAATGTTGCAAGTGTCTTCTATATATATATTTATATATGGATTGGCAATTGGTTATATATTCGTTCACTGCATCAATCTTGGTGGGTATATTTTGTTGCAAATTGCCAGTGGTCATAAATTTAGTTTGTATTCGACGTTTGACGACATCAAAATGCTTTCAATCGTTCATTTATCCACTTCAACACCCACATAATCACAACAAATCATCATTGTTCAATTTAATTGAAACAGTCGACCAACGTTGGTACCTGAAATGCTCAAATTAATAATTGAGTCTTCCTCTGTTCATTTATACCGCGAGAGGGCAATTGGGGCAAAAAGACTGTAACCGACAATCTTTTTGTATTATATTCATCAAACACTACAACACCAAACATCTATCGCTATAATTGATTGTGCGTGGGGGTGGCAGCAACAAGCCTCAACTCCAAACACACGAATATTGTAAAAAGTTGTATACGTAAATGATGAAAAGCATGAAAAAAATTTTTTTTCAACTAAAATAGTACACGGAGAGAAATATCCCAGAAAAATTGCCGTGCTGAGCAGGCGAATCCAGGTGCAAGTCTACTTTTAAGGCATAATAACCGGTAAAGAACAGAAAAAATACCACTTAGACCGAATATATTTATGCCGGCACCCAGAAAAATTCTATGTACGGCACAGTAAAAATTGCCTGTTCTTGAAATGTGTCGGGATTTCTAGGAAAAATAATCTAGCGAAATGCTATTTACTCATATGCAGCTCACAAATTTTACTGTGCGCCCCGTAAATTTTACCGTGCTTGCCCAGAATTTTCCTACTTATCGGCTGTAAAATATCCTGCGCAGATGCAGCCAGCAGCACGGCTATTCAAGATGGCGTATATCTCCTTATGACCGCGTGGTAAACAACGTGTGCTTTGTGGTTTTTTAAGTTATTTTGTACCCATCACAGTGTTTGTAAAAGTTCTAGGTGAATGTAATTGTTTAAAAAAATCGGGGCGGAAAGTTTTTACAGTCAGATTGTTGGAGAATTTATTATAAAATCTCTTGATTGTAAGAAATAAGATGATGATGATAATGATGATGATTATTATTATTACTATTATTATTATTATTATATAAAAAATTACGTTGAAGCACCAAAAATATTCTTCTGCCAACATGACTTTTTCCTAGCCCAACATGACTTTTTCTTGGAGGCATGATAATTTTTCTTGTGCAGCACGGGAAATTTTCCCGTGCCTACCATTCACGCCAGCTTTAGTAGAGAGAACGGTAATTTTTACCTGTTTCGGCGGGCAAAAATTCTGTGATTTTTCTCTCCGTGTAACAATTATAGTATATAATAATAATTTAGATAAATTCTGTCATTTTTTCTCTCCCTCTATAGCTATATCTGCCATATATATAGGGATATATAGATTTAAGAGTCTATAGGACATAGAAAAGTCAAGAGGGTTATACTCGTCTGCAGCCAGGATTATTTTTCCGATACGCGCGCGTTTACACTGTGCTTGACTGAATGCATAACTGAGTCAGATATAAACTTTATACATATATATGTCTCGCTGTCAATAAAAAAAATTGCAAGGCGGATTATCGGTCGAAATATCGCGACGTGAGGCTGATGTGTGCTTGAAACTCATCCATATATCTTTTATTATATTATGCTTGACATTTTTTTAAAAACAACATATATATGTTGAACTATAGTATATAAATGAAAGTGCAGCTTTTTTCCATTATGGACATATTGTAGGTATTTGTTAAAAACGGGCTTTCGTCACGTGACGCGGATTGCAGATCAAGGAATCGTATAGATTTGCTGATGTTTTTTAGAACATTGGACGGAAAATATATATAGAAAAGAAAAATATTCACAGTAAAAATGATGACAAAAGTGTTTTTGTTTATACATGTAACAAAAAAAATTAAACAAGACGTTTTTATCAGACAATAGCGGAGTATTTCTCCATCTCGGCACCTTGCAGGATGGTGGCGACATCTGTTAGTCATAAAAAAAAAGTTAAAAGTTTAGAAAAACCGTTAAAAGTCATTTAATATCATCACAGAATATTGAAGCAAACGTCAGTGATGTTAAATACATCATGAAACGTGGTTATTATCATCAAATCGACGTTTTTGGAATTATAGGTTATTTCAACTATTGAAGATCGAGTGAGCCCTGTAAATGAACTAAAATAAATTTGCTATTGAGAGATATTTATTTAAATTATATGTACCTGCTTAAAGGTGTAACCTTATTTTTTAAGGGGATTATTATAAATAGACTTGTTAACATGTAAATAGTTCAGACAGTAGACTCCACATTTCCTTTTCTCCCTTCCAACTGATCCGTCAGGCTTGTAAAAATCCATAAGAAATGAATAATTACGCAATTTCACCTTATTTTATGTCACATTATACACGCACCATCCGAATCAAAGCCCAAAGTTTCGCTCCGTGCGTGACACTAGCGCCACATAGTGTATAGATACTAAAAAACGAACATTTTACACTAAAGTAAATGCTGGAGAAGGACATTTATCGATGAAATTTGTCTAATTTTCTAGAATAATAGTTTCTTATTACGTGAAACGTGTATTTTTAATACAACTATTAACTTTTTGATTGGTTGTGCTATAAGAAGTCAGTAAATTTTGAAAAATGTATAAAAAATCTGTAACCTCACTTATATATAGGTTAGGAGTGATAACGTCAAATGATTTTAATTACAGAAATGAGTAAATACCAATATTACTCTACAAGATAGTGGCTTTTTTTAGTGCGATCGGTTTTATTTCCCCCCCTATAATACGGACGCAAGGATATTTTTTCAATTTCGACTGAGCAGTTACATTATAGTTGCTGTTTCTCCACAACTACTCTATTATACACGATTTTCGGCATTATTTTACACCTTTATTTGTTAAGAACGCGAGCATGATTTAATGCGCCTTCCGGCCGCTACGCGCGTCCAGGTCGATTCAGTTGTCCCCACTCCAAGGTCTGCACGGTTCCAATACAAAGCACTGGGTATCTTGTGAACGGTGTAATAAGCGAGATAGACTTCTTGCAATCTCCCAATCGACGTGGAAGCGCCGAAAGGAAGAAAGAAAAATACATAGAAAAAGGTCTTCTACTCGCCTCCTCGACCTCACTGATTTCCTTCTCTAAATATGGCCGCCTTCCTTCCTTCCTTGTCGGTTCTCATTCTGCCTCTTTCCCTTCGATTCCGCAGTCTACTCTCGGCGGCCGTTACATCCCCGTTGGTAACCACCCATAACCGCCCCTGCTTGCCCCAAGGTTCTACTTGATTGCCGAGGCATCTTAACCTCGACAACGCGGTCCGCGCGGACTCTGCTTCCCAAAGCCCCGAGTCCGCCTATAAGAAGTGCGCCAGCACGCAGGCAGCCAACGGTGCAGGCAGAAAAATTCTCCCCACGCCCAGTGGGAATAAAGAGGCGTAGTGTGCGAGCAAAAACGCCAACTGCTGCGAGACTATCGCCGCGCGCGGCCAATGTGCGGCTCGGCGCTGCTCAACTGACGTGCCGGCGTTTGGTCCGCGTGGACTCGAGTATCCCCGACCTTTATTACGCTTTATATACGGATATACCGTCAGGCATACAGCCCCGACGGAGTCAGGGTTCTCTGGTGGCGAAGTAGAGACGAAGCCTGATGGCAGTAGGAAAAAAAATATTAAGGCGCGCACGATATTCGAACGTTTCTCTGGCGCGCCAACTTCAAATCGACCAAGCGACACACACCAATACCGCAAACTATCTGCAGCGCCACTAGGTTTAGTGACGGTTCAGGCACACCATAACGTCCGGCCAATTAATGAATACTAGGATATATAGGATTCCCGGCTGTAAATGCGTAAAGTTTTTATTGAGAACATCATTTTGGATTGTTTGAGTCGCCTTGAGGCATATTCTCCACTGGATTTAGTAATTTAACGTTGGTGAAGGCAATAAAAGATCGGTCGAGAGTGGGAAATGTCGATTCCCCTGGGTCTCGCATGTCTGCTGATGAAACTGAGGTTCGTTTCACAGCGTCAGGTGCCAATTATCGTCCGCCTGACGTTGCGGCGGCGTCTAGTTGCGTGGATTCTTCGCTCTTCGGGGAATTCAGTTAGCTGCACCCTCCAGTCTTATTTCCGGCGGCGCTCTAGAGATGAGAGAGCTCCTCTGCAACATATGTGGATTTTAGTTGAGGATATATACGATATTTTGAATATATGTTTTGTGTGTGTGTGTTTATAAATGTACAGCTCTGCTATATTCGAGTTGACAAACGCTCCCGCTAATAGACCCCACGTACAACTTCCGGCGAGTGCGCGTTACGCGAAATTGAGAGCGAGGCGTTTACATCATTGGCCAAGTCGCGCCAGCACGACGCCAATTTCGATCGTGACAATAATAATAATTGTTGCCGACAAATTGTTTATGTTGGCTGTGTGCCCGTTGATTCAATGATCGCTTTTTGCATGCTTTGTTGCGATGTTTATTGCGAGTATTAAATTTTTTTTTTAAATAACAATGTTTTATTGGATATATGTAACTATATAATTTTAGTCGATTTTGTTTAATGTTATTTGTAACGTTTTTTAAATAAAAAAACAATAAATTACATGATTCATTGATTTGATAATTAAAAATTCTTAATGAAATGTGATGGTTTTTTTTTTAAATGTATTTTGTTTTTTTAATTTAATTTAGCATTCTCTTTTGATACGTGGATTTGATTCATCTGTTGATATGGTAGGGAAACGTGGGTTTTTTACCGATACAACGAAGATGGCGCTAATTTAATATTTTCTCTATTTTCTTACTGTCATAATTTAACCACGGAAAGTAATTAAATTTATCGTTCGGATGTAATTGTTGATAAAACTTATTGTTGCATGTATAAATAGAAATTTTTAAGAGCGTCAAGTTATAAGTTTGCAATTTTTAAGACTTTTTAACAGTTAATTTTGGTTTACCTCGTAAGAAGGGATGTTTAGAAGAAAATCCGCGACCTGATGAAAAGTTTTTGAAAATTCGACAGTTTGTGCTTTAAATAGTAACGAATATCCTGTCGAATTTTTGTTAGAATAGTGTATTGCGCACCTAGGGACGGGAAGTATGCTATTCCGACACGCGTGGAAATTGTAATAAGAACATTAAATGATGCAACATCACATTGATTTAAATATAAAAACAAAAACGCACTTGTTTTTTCAGTTGGGATAGAATGAGTCATTTTTATCCCGTGAAACAGGGTAAAAAAACAAACTTTCCATGGACGTATGATGAAAAATAAATTTTGATGTTGACAGTTTTACACATAGAGGATATAAAGGCTCCACGGTAAACCTGCTTACCGCTCGCGTAGTAACATAGATTTGATACTAAATTTATCGGCTCCCTATAATGCCTAGACGTGTAAAACTATCAATTTCAAAATTTATTTTCCAACAAACTAGAGACAGAATTTGAATTAAAAAAATTCATTCAATCAAAAAAAAAATCATCAGAAACATTGAAAAATTGTCTACAACATTGAAAATGATTTTATTCCACAATACCAAATGTTCATGATAAAAAAAAATTATACATCAGACAGGAAATATTAGAAATAAAAAACAAAATTGCATTTTTAATTAAAAAAAAAATCATAGTACAGTTGGTATAGAGTTTACGAATTAAACTCAATTTCATTTATTCTAAGCAATACATTGAATTAATTTAATATGCATAAACGCGCTGAATATAATCAGATCCGCAACCACAATATTATAATCATAATACACAAGTAATATATTTCCTATTGCTGAGGAGGTCGATTTGAATCTGAGAAGAACTTGGTTGCATTGGGGAAGCGAAGCGGGTCTGGAAAATCTGGGGTTTGATATCTTCTCGGGTTAAGGCTGTCGCGAATTGCCTGGCCAAAGGCACGTCGCACTGACGAGTCGCCTACAAGTGCAGACACCGCGCCATCGACCTCCTCAAAACCTGCGCGGCCAACGCTCTCCCTTACGAGGCGCTCCATTGACGAGGGAATCGCCGAGACGTTCGTGCTGGAACTCACGAGTAACGATGGCTTCTGTTGCTTCACCAATTTCCGCCTCTTGTTCGGCATCGTTGCTAAATATGCGTCGCTCAGTGTCGCCACGTTATTGTCAGCCAGACCCAGCAACACTTGCCTCCGCTGTCGTGTCGCATCGCGTGCAATGATTGGAACCGATTCCTGATTCCAATTTGTGTTACAATCAACCATTAGACATTATTATACAAGTTTATTTTAATTTACTCACAGGTATGAGATTTTCGTGACCCGGGAATGGCGTTGGTACCTCCTCGCTATCATCCAGCAGTGGGTCGGCGCTTGGTCGATCGTTGGATGCAGAATCTACTTCCATCGGCTAAAAATAATCATTTTTCAGTGAAACAAAAATTAAAAAATACAAGAATCTAATTGAAAAATAGTGAATTTGATAATTTAAATACATTAAAATGACAGAAAAAACTGCCTATGTTATATTTTTCGAATCTCTTATCAAAAAAATCATAAATTATCATGTTTCAAGAGGACTATTCAAAAATTAACTCGATATAAGCATTTTTAGAGGTTGCTCACAAATTTTGAAATTCGCAAAAATGATCAAAATGCGATTGTAAACAATTTTTTCCCTCTGTTTTTACTATCGCGAATTTTTTTTACTTGTAATATGAATAAGTTCTACAAAGTTTTAGTTCAAAATATTAATTTTTGAACAAAAATTAGAAAAAGAACAAAAATTGTTTACAATCAGGAAATTTTAAAATTTGTGAGTGACCTTTAAAAATTGTTTGTATCGCTGATTTTTTCAGAGGTCTCTCAAAACATGATAAACTATTATTTTTTGATACAAGAACCGTAAAACAAAAATAGTCGATTTTTTAAAATACATATTAAAGTTAATGAAAAAAATCATACTTCAGCGTTCGGTTGCGGCGGACTTTTCGGTGATTCAGATGACGTTGTAGCCACTTGCACAGAATCATCCTTGTACACGAGCATTGAATCAACAAATGACTCTGGTACTGGACCGATGAGTTGCACATAATTGCAGAACCACTCGACCACTGTTCCAAACACCCACTCGCGGAACAGCGGCAAAGTTCCTCTTGTCATTTCGGCCTAAATATCAGTACATTAACTCCATCATTAAAAATCTAAAATTTTTATTGCGTCATTAATACCAAACCATTAAAAAAAATCAACAATATATTTAATACGCATGTAAGAAGAGTTTCGAAATGCGAATTTTTTTTTTTGTCAAATTTTGAAAAGGGTACCCCTTTGAAAATATCGCCATTTTCGTAATTATTTCAATTTTTTGTCAATAACTCGTTAAATAAGCAAAATAACGAAAAATCTTATAAGAGTCAAATAGTTAGGAATTCAATTTGCTTCAAAAAACATTAAATAAAATTTTTTGTATCTCTCTTAGTTTTTGAGATATTACGATTTTTAAAAAATTTTTATTTTTCAAAATATCTCGAAAACGAAGCAAAATATCAAAAAAATTTACTCTACATTTTTTGTAGGAAATTAAATTCTCTAAAAATCAACTTCTATAAAATTATTCATTATCTTGCTTAATTGCTGAGTTATTTTTAAAAAATCAAAAATTTTTCGAAAATCGTGAGATTTCCAAGGAGAAAATATCTCTCTGACCAGATGTTCAAAAGTTCTCTTTTTTTTCGAATAATAAACACAATTAATGATACTATTTTGGCATTAGTGACGTGATGTATGTAAAAAAAACTCTAAACATACCGCAAAGACCAGGATAACACGCTCTACCCCTGTTTCTCCACCATGCAGCGTGTATCGGAGAAGTGCATTGAGCTCGCGCATGAAAACCTGAATAGCCGTCATAAGATTATTGACGATAGTGTTGAGATTTTCCACATTGATATCCCCTAAAACCGAAAAAAATCAGTCTAGCCCGCAACAACATTTACCACACAGTTTCAATACCCTCAGTAAGAATAGCCTTGGCGACGGCCTCAACAAAAGTCCGCAGGAGCCGATCAACCGACGAGTAAATATCTACTTCCCTGCCATTGAGAACAACCTCCTCCGTCTGGAAAGTGTGCTGCAGTTGCGGCGCGATTTCCCGACTGAAATCCTGCGCTACGGTCGCCGGAATGTTAGCAATGCTCGTGGACGGATACAGAGCGCGCAATTCCCGTCGCAGATTATCCATGAGTGAAACGGTGAGTGGTGAGCGATCGCCGGAGAGCAGGCGGAGCCACGTGTCAATCGAAAAGCGACCCAGTACATTGTACAGATTGTGCAGTAAACTGCGCGGCTCGCCTTCAGTCGTCAGGTGAATGCCGCGACTCGTGAGCAGCCGATGAAACGTGACCATGCGATGAGGATGGCGCGCGAAGGCCTGAGAATTGTTGATGCTCTCCGCGAGCGGGACACTGTTTAAAAAATTGTCAACAATCTGAACGCCAGCATTGGTGGCCATCCTGGGCGCAGAAGTCGTCGCATTGGCCTGCGACGTGGCCTGCGAGTCGTGCGGAGTCGTGCAAGTGCAAGCATTGCTCTGGCTAGGCTGAGTAGTCGGCGGTGCGGTGGTGGGTGGCGCAGATTGCCGACGAATGTAGTGCGAGGTGCACGGCAAGAACGGATCAAACTCCAGACTGTGCGCCAGACCCATGCCAACACCGAGAGCCTGCGTATGCTGATGGATAACGTGAGTGCGCGAGGTCGTGCGCGTTTGCGTCGACGTGGTCGGATGAGTTTCCGTATTTCCCCGTGTTTGCGAATTTTGTCCGGGTGCAGCCATGGAATCGCTGCCAACGGCGATAGTAACAGCACGTCGGCGAGTGCATGGTCGAGTCGTCGAGGCCGTGGGAGCCGTGGTGACGGGCGAGGCCGGTGTGTTGGCAGTTTGTGCCATGTAGCCTGCGACGGCTTGCATCAAATTGCGAATTATATCAGGAGAGGGTGCAGCACCCCATGGAAAAGCTCCTGCCCCTGCGGCTGCAGCAGCAGCAGCTGCTGCTGCTGCGGCTGCTGCTTCTCCGGCTCCTCCTGTCGCATTGGGCGCCGACGTGGGCGCAGAATTCGCTCCGCTGTTGTTATTATTCGCCGTAGTGTTGTTGTTATTGTTATTGCTCTGAGTTTGATCAGATATCCAAGTGCTCCAGGCTCGGGTGGGCGCCTGCGTTCCCATTTGCATCACGACCTCGACATTGTTAGGAAAATTAAAAACAGTGCCAAATCTGGCGTCGTGACTTGGTGCACGGGGCTCGGGAATTGGTGGACGAAGGTCCGGAGTTGTGACCGAAGGTGGCGAGACATTTGTCGGCGTCGCAGCTGGACGGTTCGCATTATTCGAGCCATTTCCAGCGTCCTCGGCCTCGGGACTGCCCTCGTTTTGACCGTGCAGGCTGATGTGCGCCTCCACCTGAATCGGCAAGCCCGCCTGGAGGATTGTAGATGGTTGCATGACCGCTGGGCGACTGTAGAGTGTTCTCGGGCCCGGTTGATGCATATTGATGTTCAAGTTGCTGAGCGCGTGCTGGGCGTGCGCTAAAAAGTGGAAGCACTCCGTTACACCGTTCATAACCCGCTGGTTTTCTGCGGCCGTCGCGTCGCTCGAGGGCGAGGCTGCTGCTAAAAGTCGGTCCTGGATGTAGGGACGCAAGCGTTCCTGCGTTGTCAACAGTTTCTCCAGCAATTCCGACAATTCGCGTGGTACGACGGCTCCGTCGTTTGTTTCGGGAGCTGCAGGTTGCTGCGAGGTTGTGGCAATGTCCTCGGACGATGCTGATGAAGCGGCTGGCTCTGAGGATGATGCCGATGATCCTCCCGGTGTGGCCCAACGCGTAGAAGAATCCTCCGATTCCGCTGTGGAGGATTGCGCCGATGTACTGCTACTTCCTGCCGTCGTACTTGCGCTTGAAGGATTATCAAGGCGGTCTATCACTCTATTGGCTTGATCGAGCATGCGGCGTATCAGCCCCACGTGAGTCGTCGCCGACGTGATGCTCGCTTGGCGCACAGGCCACTCGTAGCTCTCGAGCACGTCCGCGGGAATGGACACAGACCCGACGTAAATCGGGTTACCGTGGAATTGAGTCTGGTGATAGTGTATCCGCGGTGTTTGAGGCCATTCGCCACCTTCACCCGATCCCTGACTCTGACCACTGCCAGCATTTCGCTGCGTTGACGATGGTGGTGCTCGTTGCACCAAGTGAATAACTTTGCCATTGACATCTGCAATTTTAAATTGGTATTTAGTTATGTTTATATAGTGTGGAAAAAATACTACCGTATTCATTTAAGAGCTTGTCGTCCTGTAAAACACGGCCACAGTATATCAATCGCTGTAAGTCTGCACCGATATTCACGGTGGTTGCAATGTGCTCCTTAAATTGTCGAACCGTGATCTGCAATTGAGGCATAAAAAAATTATTTTACGGCCACGACATTTCGCATGGGTTTCAATTTTTATTGAAGAATATCATTTTTTTTTTCTGTGAAAAAGCAATTAGTGTGCTTTAGAGTTTTAAAAACACGCGGATATAGCTCTCCCAGGAATTTTGATGCTTGCTATCTACTGAATTATTGATTTTTTCTATAAAAAACTTGAAACTATGTCGGTAGATAAATTAAAATAATGCAATAATTCAAATTTTTTTCCGCTGCGAATAAAATTTTTGGTAACAAATGAAAAAAATAACAATTACGACCCTAAAAAAGATTTGTTTTAAATATTTTCGAAAAAAAAAATTAGTTTAAAATACCTATCGCAGGCTATTTTACACCTAGGAAATGTCGTGGCCGGATTTCATTAGTATAGGCTATTGTGAATGTGAGGTTAGGCAGATGAAATTATATTTTTTCATTTGTTTTTTTCTTTTTAACGTTAAAATACTGGTTAGTCTTTATGCGTTGGTACAAGAGTAATTCAAGCAATACTGATGGAAACAATTGAAAGCTGGTTCAATGTACTTACATCATCGTTGAGCGAAAACGTATGATTCTGAGAATCGAGGGTTTTTACTGTGAGGTCGATCATCGGGAAGAATTGATTGACTCACTCGTTTGCAACCTGAAATTTTTGCAATCTTATGCATTGTAACACAAGTAAAAAATCATTTTCGACGCAAATGCGACAAGAGCTGTAGATTTTGTAGAGAAAAAAAAAGAAGTGACATAAAATTTATTGACTCACCGTCCTCTCGTGTCGTACGTATAAATCAGGGGAATTGTATTTGACAAATTGTGCAAAATTACAGTACAATATACTGTGCTAAGTATGTTTTTTTTCTTTATCACAACACTCACTTTTATTTCGTACTAGTCAGTATCAACATATTTTGCAGAGAAAACCAAAATTTGATGTAGAATCATGCAAAAGTCTCACCAAATCGCAAACCACGACCACGATGGTATATATATCATACATATGGCCACATTCACGTTATATTTTACCCACAATTCACTATTTTTACTCTATATTGTGTGCAGCTGCCAACCTGTACCGTCAAATCCACTAGTTAGTTCCTAGTGTGTAAAAGTATAATTTCGGCTCTACAAATAAAAACGATCTCTTTTTTACCATCAGACTACTACTCGCGCGCGGTGTGTCGATAATGAAGTTTCCATATTTTGTAAAAAGAAACTCACAAAAAAAAATCAAAAACATGCCCTGACAAAATTCAATAATAACATATCAATGCAAAAAATAATTTAATTAATCCAAATTTCAAATTATCATACATAAAAAATTGTTTTATCGGCCACACCCCCATGCTTTTTTCGCTTTTAGTGTCCGTTTTTAGACACTAAAACAATACATTTAGTGCCTAGGCATTAAAAATAGTATCATACGTCGTTTTTGTCCGAATTTTGGGGAGATTTTGAGAATTTGAGATGTTTTTTCTCAACTAAAGTACGAGCAAAGTACGGAAAACACATGTTTAACGTATATAAAATACCGTGTGCACCTAGGAGGGTGGGCTTTTTTTTTGTCTCGCACGTTGTTATTCATGACACGTCTATGAGAACATCGCGCTCGACGTTAAACGACCCACTTCTCCTCCTAGGTGCACAATGTATTATTTTTTGCTACAGCAAGTTTGTTTTTTTTCATTCTTGAGTCGCCATAAAGTGTGCCAATTTTTTCACTGCTGACATCCGTGTCTAAAGTGCATCTTTTTTGCACTAGTACGTAAAATGACGCATTTTTTCACGGATCCCGCGGGCTCTTTAGACACTAATGTCAGCTGTTAAAAAAATAGGCCACTTAATGGCGGCACCAGAGGGTAAAAATCGAGCGTTATTGACATTTCTTGCAAAAAATCGAATTTGTAACATCTGCACAATGGCGGCAATGTTCTAGAACGGGCCAGGACTACATTCGCAAGGACTCGTTTGATATGTTACAATCAAATTTGTCCTGCGAATGTAGTTCTGGCTCGTAACGAACTTGCAGGCTGTCGAAAAATTGCCGCTTTCACCCCAATCTCTCCATGCCCGATTCTGAAACTGAAATGATAAAAATTAAATATTATAAATGGTTATTTTTTGTTTTATCCATTACATTTTTTATGTATTCGCATTTTAAGAAACTGTATATAACTCATTATTTAGCATTGTGTAAAATTTAAACATAATATTTTTTTCCCAGTTCCATTAAGTATATATTGATTATCGGGATGGAAAGGAGAATATTGTTCCAGAGTGTAATTTTATTAAAGGTCGAGTTTTCACGCTTTCGCGGGCTTTTAATGCGCTTTGAGACCTTTGTATGCAGGAAGTGTGTGCCGTCTCTTGTGTATCGGACGCGGGCGCCTGGCGTTCATGCAGAAAAAAATCGCATGCAATAAAACCAATAAGCGTAGAAACCTCCAAGACTCATCCAGCTGAGCTGGTAGCAAACGATGTTCCTTTAAATCTCGATCGCAAACACAATCCAGTGTTTCTCATTTTTATATGGGTTTTTTCCATCTTATCGCTGTTTTTTTTCAAATTTATAATTCATATTTCTGCGCGTGCGGGGTCAGGTATAATAAAAAAGATTTTAGTAGTATGCTTATTACGCAAGTGTTAATTCAGTCACATTTTTCGAGTGTTGAACTTTTGAGAGTACACATTTCAGTGCGAAATATATATGGTATATTGATACAGCTTGGAGTCAGTTGGTGCGAAAAAAGTTCTTTCGTCATGTATATACACACGTGTCACTGAATTATCGATTATGTTTACTTTTTTTAAATAATAAATTTACGCGATGTGTCAACAGCTGCGTCACGCTCTTTATTTTGGGAGTGACCACATTTTTGAATTAATTTTTGATTACCCTTTTATGAATATTCAAATTTTCTATTTTTAACCGCACGTGGAATTTTTATTTAATTCTAAATTAATTTTTTTTAAGTTTATTCAAATTTATCCAATGCACTGCAGTGTGAAATACATTTATTAAATATTAAAATTAGTTTAGATTTTATAAAAGAAATATATAACAAGTGCGCCTAAAGGCGGCAATTTTTTGATAGCGTGCAACTTTGTCTCGAGCCAGGACTATATTCGCAGGACGAGTTTGAGGGTTGTATAAACAAACTGAAAGCAAGTATTACAATCAAACGAGTCTTTGCGAACAGCTGACATTAGTATCTGGAGAGTCTGCAGGATCTGTTAAAAAATGCGGCATTTTACGCACTATATAGTGAAAAAAAAGTACTTTACACCTCGATGTCAGCAGTGAAAAAATCGGTCATTTTATGAGTGAACAAAAACGAGCTTTATAAACAAGTATCATCCCTGATAGAAAATAATTTTTACACCAAAAAAAAACATCTGACAAAATAGTGAATTTTTGTATTGATTAGGGTAGCTCAAAAAACCGACTATTTCGGTTTTTTGTGTCTCAAATCAAAGCGCGATAGTTTATTTATGGTTGAAGGTCGCTCGCGAATTTTGAAATCTGCAAAAATGGTCAAATTGTGATTGTAAACAATTTTTTTTTCTACTTTTTTCACATCACTTTTTGTGTGACTATCAACATTAAAACGTTGCGTCTGTTCATTTTTCTTCATTTTGTGAGGTATTTAACGTCACAGAAAAATAAGGCCTTATTATAAAGCAGTCGTTCGAAAATATCGAAATTTGTATAGAACTTATTTATATTACATGTAAAAGCGTATAGTGTCAGAAAGAAAAAAAATTTCTACAATCTCATTTCAACCTTTTTTGGAGATTCCAAAATTCGTGAGCGACCTCTAAAAATGCTTGTATGTAGGCCCAATTTTTTAGACGGTTCTTAAAATATGATAAACCATGTTTTTTTTTTGATACGAGACTCGAAAAACAAAAATTATCGTTTTTTTTTGGGCCACCCTAGTATACCAATGTCGAAAAAAAAAAACATTTAGAGCCCAAATTTCAACCAAAAAAATTATAGAGGTTAGTTTGGCTGAGTATATACTGTCATCCTACTTTAATATAGAATTTTTTCCATTAAATGTGAGAGAAAAGCGTAAATTTTTCTGAAAAAAAAAATTTTTTTTCTTCATTTTTTCACATTAAATGTAATAAAAGATATATACATGTGTTTTTAAAAATAACAAATCGGTCGTGGAGAGTTGGAAAATATAAAAAAATGTGTGTTCTTCATTACCGATATTGCACAAGTGCTTCTGGCGAGGAATGAGGATCGCTGGTGGTTGAAAAAGAAGACAAGAGGCAGGTTGTAGGCCATCAGAGAGTTGGGGCCAGCAAGGCGCCTTTGCTTGGAAAGCAAGGAGTTGCAAGAGGCCGTGGTGGAAGCGAGAGGGAAAAGAACCGGGAGGGCCGGGCACGCCTCATAATGATGTAGCTGTCTCGATTTAGCTTGTCTTGTGTTCTCTTGTCCGTCGGTACTTAGTACGGTCGTATATGTCTCGTTTTCTCACATAACCCGACTGCACGGCTCCTGCGACTGTCCGCTTATCGTGCGCCGCGTGCGCGGACTTCATGTACCGTGAGGCGATACCGAGGTAAAGCCCCGCAGCAGGGCAGTAAAGATGGATAGGCGCGTGTCGTGATGGACTCTCGGCCCACGTTCGTTACGCGCAATCGTCCGTGAGGCGCCTCATGCTGTATATTGGCGCCAGCCGGCATTCTCGCGTTCGGTTTTACGAGTCACTAACTTTACATTCTCCTCTGCCCCCTACCCTTATTATATTCGCTCGCGCCAAATGTGTTTTTCTCGCGCGCTTTTGACATTAGTCTTGCTCTCTCTCTCGCTGTTCCGAATATCTCGCAATTTTCTTGATTTTTTTGCAGACAAATTTTGAAGAATACGGAGGATAATGGACTCAATAATTGAAATTTTTATAAAAATTTGAATACAATGATCGGTTATACATTTTTATCGAATAAAAAAGTTTTTTTTTGTTTTCTGTTGTAATTGATGACACCTATAGCAAGTTGGAGTTAAAGCACTTTTTGGTTTTAATTGAAAATTTGCAATAAAAGTGTTTTTATTTTCAATAAATTATTTTTTTTATTTTTAAGCACTTATTTATTAATAAAAAATATTTATTATTGCATTGATAAACTGAAAAATTGAATTTCTGTAGATTTTGGGATACAGGGAATATTTTTTAAATTTCACAACAATACTGATATTCTTCATTTTTTTAAATATAATTTTCAAAGTATATTAGATAATTAATTTTCAGTCGATTTTAATGATATTTTCAGACGTTGTCACAACAATAGAAAGTAACAGACAGCGCCTGTTACTTTCGACACTGTAAAACAGTGAATATTTTGTATTTTAACTATTCTAGAATAGTTGTTACAAAAAAATTTGTGTTATGCTGTGCATGAATATTTGTCGAAATTTGATGTATTATTATTTACTGATTTTTAAACGTCACTGTTTCAACTGGCACTGTGTTTCAACAAAATTCAGTCTTTCTTATAAATTATCCCGAATTTCAATCAGACATTCCGACTATAGTTTGACTTTGTTTACGTCGAAAGTGATGCAGAGTAAATTTGTTACCGTCTAGGAATCAGAAAAAAAAATTTTTTTTTTTCGTAAAATTACTTAAAAGTTGTACTAGCTTATGTTTTTTTTTTGTGATGTGGCAGCATTGGCCGTACCAACTGAAGGGAATAAAATTTTTTTACAGATCCTTTCTTTATAAGAGACATGAAAAACACATGGACAGCGCCATATTGTCAAGACATTTATTCGACACGGGATGGAGCAAGACAGTACATGCGCACAATGAAAAAAACATAACCTTGAACAAAACACTAGAATACAGGCGCGCGCGAAGCGTGCGCTGCGTTTCTTCTCGTTTTTTAATAAAATAATTTATTTATACATACAAAACATTCGTGTATCGTGTTACAAACGAAATAACACGAGTTTCGTTCTCCTTATTTTAACTTATTTAAAATTTTTTATAGAACTGGAATTTTGTGTAAAAGTCTCAATATTTTGGACAGTTTGTCTTATTCTTTTCAATGCATCAGAAAGTGTGCTGTTATACTATTTAGAAATTTGAGATTATCGATTTCTGTATTCACGGTTTCTTTTGCAAAATCGACACCCGAGTAAAAATGAAAACGTCCAAATACCGTCCAAACTGCGTCCAAATGCCGTCAATTTTATTTCATGTCTAAATCTCGTCCAAACAGCGTCCAAATCCCGTTCGCTTTTTGGACATTCCGTCCAAATGCCGTCAGCTTTTTGGACGCATAAGGTCACTCGTCCAAATGACGTCGTAATACCGTCAGCTTTTTGGACGTGTAAGATC
>MVJL01009557.1:0-11577 GCA_002156465.1 Macrocentrus cingulum | reverse complement strand
AAATCTCTCTGCACCCATACATTATTTGAGCATCAAATATTATTCGTTGAAAGCATGGTAGCGTGATACGCGCGTCGTGTTGCAGATACCCTATCAAGTGTAACTGGTACGGACGCGCGCTGGTAAAACAGCTGATATTGCAACAGCGTTCTTTGCGACCGTAGTAACCAGTTGATAAACCGCGAAGTAGCTGTGATTCGAGACGCTTAGACTATCTCACTCTGTTGCATAGCAAAAAATAACTGACATCATCAGACGCGACGACGCCCGTTTGAATCAGTCCATGCGAAAACCCCGCGCACATCACTTCGCATCCTTGGGTACTCTGTTATCGGTTTATTGAAGACAAAGAAGAAAAAGCGGGAAAATGTATGCTAATCTCATTTTTCGTGAGAAGTTCGCCAACCGCATTTTTCGCGAGAAGCCCGATTTTGCACCTGTGCCGCCCAAGTTACCCATTATGCTTCTGATGGTTCAGGCGTACTCACTGACGCCTGACAAGACGATGATACCGATTTTCGACGACACACCTCTCGCGAGGCCTGTACCGTGGGTACCAACTCTCAGCGAGGTTTCATAGCTTGATGGCCATTAAGTAGGGCAAATTTGCGCTTGTCACCGTTGGGTACTGGCCTCCATTAATGACGAAATGGACCTTGAAGAAAGTCTGATTTCTCCCACTTTCACCAGCCTGTTCGGGAGGAATGTTATAGCCCCCATCAAAAAAGGGTGAGTTGAATATTACCATTAAATATTACCATAAGTATACGCCTCTATGCGCCTGAATTTTTGTCAAATTTTTGTAGAAACGGTTATTTTTTGTTAAAGGCGTTCTCGTAAACTCAAATGGCCGTTTCGGATTTAACTACCTCTGCGGATTCTATCTATTTTATCAATATCAACTTATATACATTTATGTAATACACCAATATAAGGTA
This sequence comes from Macrocentrus cingulum, assembly GCA_002156465.1. Taxonomy (NCBI): domain Eukaryota; kingdom Metazoa; phylum Arthropoda; class Insecta; order Hymenoptera; family Braconidae; genus Macrocentrus; species Macrocentrus cingulum. The sequence continues at coordinate 10,639 of MVJL01009557.1, read as the reverse complement.
GAACCATAATTTTTTGTAAAATTAATTATTTACACCTTTTCGAAAATATCCTACACCTATCCAAATTTAAATTATTTATTCCACCCTTTCTATTTGTGTTCACACCCTTATCGTTATTTAGATTGATAAATATTCATTAATAAATATTCGACTATGTTCACTCTCGTACCTGCCCACGTCTGAAATTAAAGAATTGAAGAACTATTCCGTTCATTGTAGAAAAACAACAAATCAAATCTAAAATAAATTTTTCAGGTTATCAACAATAATTTACGCATTATTCAATATAGATGAGTTTTATATTAAATAATCCATCATTACATATATTGAAAAACTATGCGCGATAACGTCTAATCTAAAATTCTTTCCAGAGCATTAACGGTGAATGCTCTTCTTACCCCTCAGCGTCGTGTATCGCAGCAGCCGGGCGCGTGCACGCGCAATCCTTTCCCCCTGTCCCTCACCTATCCAAAGCATCAACTGGTTACTTTGGTGCCCCCCACAGTCCGCACGCTGCACACCTCTCGTACGGCTTGGCGACCGCCGTGGAGGGGATTAGAGTGGGGGTAGGAGTGGGTGGAGCCAAACTCGGTTTAGCGACCCAAAGTGGAGTGTACAGCGTTGCGACTCAAGGAGCCACTAATTTAATTCTAATTGTAATCTAAGATATCGAACTAATTGAATATTTATCAGGTACTTGGATGACTTAAGCACCGCTGTGGAGTGCTATCCAAATTGTGCGATTCAATGTAGTTCGCGCAAGTAATTGGGCTTTAGAAAATTGGCACAAAATTCTAAAAGAGTATTTTTCCACTAACAAAAAAAAATTGTAGTTTCCCGATTCATTCAACAGCAGGGAAGCTATCTTGCTGCTCGTCTTTAGGAAAGGAAGTATTCACTGAAAATAAAACGTCAGAAAACACTGAAAACAGTGCTTTCAAAAAAACAACTCAACCCGAGAAAACGCGAAGATGACACAGCACACGAATATTGGTCACGTAAAAAATATCAGAAAATTAAAAAAAAATCACCATTTCAACATACCAATTCACCCTTCACTCACATCCCAAGGCAGCATTTCGTCTGTGAAATTCAGTATTCAACTGACATCTCAAAGCTCCAATGAAGAAAAAATTGAAAACTGTGAACTACAAACAAACGGCAAGTCCTCTTCAACGTCATGCGACGCGCCAAATTACTCTGCTATATCTGATTCCAATTCCAATTCTAAACTAAATTTTTGTTATGATTTGACTACGTCATCGGTCGCTTAAAATGAAGACCCGGAGATCGTTTCAGAGGACAACAAGAAATCGGAAAAAGAATTACGCAAGCGAATCCTTTCACGCACACTGAGAGAAATATCGGGGAAAAAATTCCCCTGAAAATGCGGGGAAAAATTACTCCTTTTCAGGGTAACTCTGCGACATAGCAGCCTACGCGTACTTTTTAAACTACAGCAGGGTAAAAATTCTTCTGCTGTACGGAGTGAAAACTCCACTGCTGTAGAGTAAAAATTCCACCCATGTAGGGTTAAATAGAGTACCAATGTTTCTACCTGATGGTGAAATTTTTACTCGTCGGCAAAGTAAAAAAATATTTTTATTAGAGATTTATTTCACGCTAAATAATCCATATCAATTAACGATTTTTTATTGCATAAATTGGGGATATTTAAACGTCTTTAAAGTGAATGAATATATAAAAAAAAGTTTTATCTATACCATACAGAATTGTTTTATTTACCCGACTCATGGAATATTTCACTCACGTTATGGGATTTTATCATCAGCGAAATGAACAAATAAATTTTGCTTGCATCCGATGAGATTCGATCATGCGCCTTCAGACTTTGCAGTCTGGGACTTGAACCACTGCGCCATCTCAAAGGTGTTTCTATCAAACGATTTGTCAGTTAACTTTTTCACGCTACCTGTAGAAGTGTGCATTATCTAGGTAGGTATAAAGATTCCCTCACAGGTAGCAAAAAATATCCATAGCTGTTCACGTATCCTTCGTCACATATCGTTTCGCACACTCCACAAGTAAATACCATTTTCTATATTAATCAATTAATTAATTGATTAATTGATTAATTATTTAATTCAGCTAATGAGTATTGTATCGAAGCATATACATCAAAAACTTCAAGGTGGCAAGTGAAATTTTTAAGTTAAGTAGATATGGAAACGCTTTTAGAAGGCAGATTTTTAATATAACTCTGGGTATATACAAATTTATATACTTACAGGTGTTTCGTACACGAACCTGTGTTAAAATTGTCAACTTTACAGTAAATTTATTCAATAACTAGACGGTGAAAAGCTTTCATATTCGAAATATAATTTTATGAGTGATTAATTTATGTGAAAAAAAATACTTTATGACTCAAAGTTGGAAATGGCTTTTTAACCTATAGAAACGCTCTAACCTCCTTAACATTGGTGAAAAATGCGAAATAATTTCTCCTATGTAGAGCGAGTCTAGAGCGTAGCTCCGCTACGTCAATGTGTTAGTCCCCTGTCAGCTGGGCCCTGTACAAGGCACCAACACATTGAAAAGTGGAAGGTGCGCAAACTTATGCGCCAAGCGACGAGTTTGAGGCGCTGGCGGAGTTACGCTGATAGAGGGAGAAAAACGTAACAGGCCAGCGCACAGCCTCCCATAAGAAGTTTCACTTCAGAAAATTTTTTTTTTTGATTTGTATTGCTAGTGAAAAATAGTTAATAAGTTAATTTTAATACAGAAAATTTATTCATATTTTTTCAAGTTAAAAAAAACATAATTGATTTACTATATATATATATATATATATATAAGAAATCCAAGACATCCACTGTAATGTAAATTTCACGACAACTTTGATGCATGTTCAAACAAGTGGGTTTATTTATCGTTGGATAAATCCAAAAATTATTTAAATTCAATTGTACTTACTTAGCCCTGGCGGAGAAAAATGAGGGAAGGTAGTTAAATATTGATTATATTCATTTGAAATAATTGAGACGGTGTGAAGCAATATTTTAGCCTGAAGGGCGATAATTAACGCAGATTTGTTTTATTGGATTTATTAAATATATTGTCTCTGATTTTCTCCGCCAATGAGTCACTGTGGAGGTAACCAAGGCACTCGGTGAATCACTGGAGGTGTTCTTTCAACCACGAGACACTCACAACTTTCATAAAAATCGGTCTTCGTTGTGAAATTTCTTTCTTTTCGTCAGCGAGATATATTTTACTGCTCAGCTGTCGCGTGCCTTTCCACAAGTGTCTACTTCTCTGCAAGCGCGCGTGCTTCTTTTCCGTGAAGGACAGGGCTGTCGGACTCTGAAGGGCTCCCCCCCCCGCCCCTCGGGGAAATTGAACCGCCCCAGGGATGGTCACATCAAGGCATGACGGGTGAATTCAAACTCGCCTTGTCTCAATGTAAAAATGACAAAGTGTATAATAAAAAACGTGTTCTAAATACAAACATTAATCTGCACAGCGAATGTTTTTAGCCCCCTCAACGCACTATAAATTATTTACGTCAATTAAATTTCAATATAAAATATACCCATGAGCTTTCATTTTTTAATTAATGCTCATCAGTGTTTTATTTTGCCGCATATGAAAATTTTTCCGTACTAAGAGTAAAAATTTTTATCACAGCGAAATAATAAAAAATTATTTTACTCCACGCAAAAATTTTTTTAATTTTGAATTGGGACTCAAAAAAGTATTCAATGGCAATCGGCTGTGGTTTTACGTCAACGACAACATTTTTAAATGCCAAAAATAGAGGGTTACTGTGACCTGAATGACACCTCATGCTTGGCATTGGCTACTCAATGACAATCTCTCTTTGTTATTGAGTTGGCATTAAGTGTCATTAGCCGCAAATGACATTTTTTCCAACGGGTCAACGTACATATTTTCGGATACCAGCGCTCTGGTGCGCGCGAATTACAAAAAAAGGGATACACCACCTGTTTGAATTAGCCGCTCGAATCAGTTACTCTGGTTTAAAGCAACCCACCGGAAAAATCAGTAAAGCAAGGCAAACACTTATAATATCAAACTTATTTATTACAGCGAGGCAAAATGCCACCTGATCAGGCAAAAGGCCTAAAAAATGTACAAATATTCACTTGAAAATATAGTTAGGCTGATTCTAGTTAATTTAATAGTGATAATATGTCTGTATATGTAGAGAAACCGGTTATAAAAAGAAAATTGTCCGAATTATTGTTGTCACACCGCCGTTGAACAACGTGGTTTGAGAAAGCCGCGACAAATTTAATGTTTTTAGATTTTCACTTGTTGAACTCCGAAAGTAATTATATGATTCAATCGAGTTTATTACAAAGAAATTAGGCCAATAATTTACCATTCAACCGCTTGAAAAAACCGTGATAAAAAACGACTACAATTTTCAACACGTTGCCGTTGCGAGAGATATCCGTAGACAGGTAGCCATATTGTACATGCACCGAGCCTCCTCGATGCTCGCCGAGTCGAGCCGAGGCCGCCGGAGAGCCGACCGGGAGGTGCTGCCGTCTACAGCACGACCGCGTCAACAGGTGAATCACCATTTTCTGGAGATAACGTGTTCTTCGCTTTCTCAGGTGGGATTGGCGGTGTAATGTCCGAGTTTTCGTTGTGTTTTGAAACTACGCAGACGACAAAAAAAATGTATGAGTAAAGCAACTAATCCAGATCATATAATTGAGAGCTTTTACCACATATTTTTCCTCATTAACATACCTTTAGGATTCCTTACGCTAGTTTGTATATGTTTCGTAGCATCCATGGCAAAATTATGAGATCTCATAGTAGGGTCTGTGGAAGAAGTTTCACTTGTGATCTCAATTTCACAGCTCTCTATTCTGTTATCAGGTTGGTCTTCACTAATGTCCATGGAGGTTTCACTCGACGTTATGACGTCACCTATAAACAAAGTACCTCAATTTAGAAAACGGCTCAACGACTTTATGTGCGATACATACCACTGGATTCTCGACAATTTTGGGCAGTTGGCGGAGCTGAAGCACCAGTTTTTTTATGTTTCTTCAACCTTTTTCGAACACCCTGCATGTATTTGTTCATTATATCGTTGAATTTGGTGGTTTCCATGGTTGTGTTGTAGGTATTTGTCAAGTAGCCTGAAATACAAAACGGATTACAGCTCGATAAGAAAACTGGGTTACTTCCTACTTGCAAATTGATTACATACCAAGAACAGCAGTACGGACATTCACATCAATATTTTTTGCTGATAGTTTTTCCATCAACGTTTCTTCGGGAATAATTTGAAGTATCAGTTCTTTAACAAAAAGCTGCTTTTTCAGCTTTGACTGAGCTATAGCGATATCCAGTTGGCTTTTTGATATCGTGACACCTGTGTTAGGATATAGCTCGATATAAGACAAAAAAGTAAAAATATAGACATTATAATTTTTAATTGTCTCAAAAAAAATAATTTACAATTGGATAGTTACATATCTTTCATAGGGGAATTTCATTAGTGTATAAAATACCTGTGTGTCCTGCATTTGAAGAGCGACTTTTTTCTTCCGTTCAGCATGATGTTTCTTTATTGTCACAGCGAATATCTCTATAAATGCGACGACTTCAGGTGTCGCTGGAAAAAATTAATTAATTAATTAATTAATTCGATCCCCTCATCAGGCAGTATTAGTTGCGTATCTTCTGGAGCTGCAACAACATTTTTTTCTCGATCCTGACTTAGTACTTTTTCGGTCTCTTTCGTGCGAATTACTCGGATATCTTCTAGAATCGTCACTATACTTTGTGCTTGATGTTCTAAGATACTTTCCGGTTCGCATAGTGTGGAAGATGTTGATCAAAAAACTCAGGTAGATTTAAAATATCGTTGGACGTTCGCTGCTTTGCTTTTAACTTTTGCTGCTTGTTAATTTTTTGTTTTTGTTTATTGTTTGCGGTTTTCTTAGCCATAGCGTCAGATATATCAGATTTTCTGAAGATTCGTCCGTTCTAGCCAATATATATATGTAGCGGGGATAGACGCTAACAATAATTTAATATCTGACTCCATAATTGCACAGTACACTGATTTATTTATATGATACAATGGGTGTACACATGCGTTGTCGAGCTGGGTCGACGGGTGACGTAAGACTGTCGATCAGTCAATGCGCAGTCGAATATCGAACGACTGTGTGCGCGTGTATGTGTGGCGTTGCCGCCACATATACACAATATATATATATTGATCGATTCAATATATTTTATATTTTCGATTATCTAAACAAACAAATGCATCGTAATGCGTTTTAATATTGTACGATATTATACTTTAATGTGAACTCATGTGAATGGGAACACAACCACATCAGCACCCTATTTGATGACGAAACTAGTGCTTCCGGATTATTTAATTACTTTTATGCATTCTTCTCGCTTAAAACGATTTTGTATAATCAATGCAAACACAGGCCCTCAGGTACAATCGCGTTACGGGTGGTGGGGGATCGCGCTCTCCTCACTACTGCTGCTGTGGAGGAGCACCCTCTCTCTAACGACGCCACTTGCCTTTCACTTCGAACGAGTGTGAGACAGATATCACCTTCCCCTATTTCGTTTGATATTTTTGTCTGATATGTTGGATGGATTTTTAAGATACTCACCTTATGATTTAGAACTTGTATTACTACCTTCGATTCCATTTGGTCTCAGTTGTCCTTTAAATTGGTATATGGCCTTTCTGCTTAGCGATAAATGAATTACCGTATCGTGAACGCGTTAAAAACGAAAATATAATCGTCTCCGGGCTTTGGTTCAGTCCGGATGACCCAGAAGTTAATACTTTTTTGAAACCAATTTACGATACATTGCGAAATCTTGCGAGCGAAGGTATTCAGTTGCGGGTTCCAGGTGTTCGAACATTAGGAACTGTTCGCGCTTTATTGTTATGTGGAACATGCGATAGCCCTGCAAAATCGGATATGCTTAATCATACAAGATTTAATAGAGCGTATGGATGTTCGAAATGTGAACTAAGAGGGACCACTATCAGAGGGGAGGACTATGGTCCTCACCTATGGTATGTAATACTCACATATATCCCAATGAAGAAAATCCAGAACTACGCACAAAAAATGTACATGCAGAACATGCACGAAATGCCACGCGAAATTAACAGCGAGAATTCGGGGTAAAATGGACATCATTAATTGCAAAAAATGCCTGGTGCGGTACACGGATGCGCTATAGACATAATGCATTGCGTTTACTTGGGAGTCGTAAGAACTTTAGCGACATTGTGGTTTGATTCATCAACCCGGTATGATCCATTTTTATTGCATGCATACACAAGGATCGTAGATAGTCGGTTAGTAAAAATAAAACCATTAGCTTCAACTCCTCGTTCTCCACGAAATTTCACTGATCACTCAAAACAATGGAAAGCGAGAGAATGGCGAAGTTGGCTTTTTTTGATTCATCTCCTCAGGTATTTAACGGATGTTGTCAGAGAGACAGGGCCGCTCTCAGTAACATCGTATTTCCCGTTTGAGGATCTGGACGGAAAATTACTGCGACATGTCCATGGCATAAGGCACGTTGGTCTACAAATTTATTTAAACATTGATCATAGTAGAATAATTTTCGAAATAGTAGAAAGGTTCAATGATAATTCAGTTACCAAAATTTATTGCCGATCACTTCTCCGAACCGGGAAAAGATTTTTGAATACAATTCTGATCGGTGATGAAATATACTCCATTAGCGTTATTAAATTTTATGGAACTCTACCAGGAGATGTTGAACAAATTTTAAGGAAAACTCAATCATTAGCGCCTGGCGCAAAAGTTGGTATATTTACAAGGTTAAAAAAAAACTCTGATTTAATTTATGCTTTAAACTATCCGTGATCAACGAGTTTTGCATCTCATTCTGTTTCATTCAAAGATGAACAACAAAAGGAATTCTGGTTTGTTCATTGGTTTGTGCGGGTATGTCGATGCAGAAGGGCTAATTTGTTGTGATGCTGATTGCAATCCTGAATTTTTTGCCGTAATAGATGAACAGCAAATTATGAAGCCCTTCTGTACTCCACTAAGACAATTAATTCCCGGAGACAATGCTGATATGATTGTAGTATTTTCTTTATCGCAAATAATACCTGATAATGAATGTTATGAGACGATGCGTGCGATGAGAGTTCGATATATTATAGGAGTTTGCTTTCTGTTCGAAGTTAACTATAGTAAATATATCGGTTAGCTTATAAATACCAATCACATCGAATAACATATATTGATATGTGTCGTGACGTTATTTTTCCGTTGCCATCACAAAACACAGCCATGTAGTCACTTAACTTTTATTTTTAGTCAATTTTCAATTATTATTAACAGGTAAAGGTAATTTGGAGTAAATAATTATAATATTTAGATTCAATAGAGAGAGAGAGACGCGAGACGAAACGAGACGAAAAGATCGATAGTAGTGAGGATTCGAGAGGCTTGATCGATAAGGTAGAGTTCCGATGGTAAGATTTAGAGTTTAGAGCGCTGTGGGACTACCGAGAAGGACAGAAGACCAGGGGAAGGACCTGGCGCTCCACAGGGTAAGGGTCCGGGGAAGCACAGTTTTGGGTTTTAGGTATTTTGCGTGGTGGATCCGGGTGTGCGATGGCCACGCGCAACCGGAATGACCGATTAGATTTAAGTTTAGCTTTTGTGTTTCCTCGTGGCTCTGGCGGAGAAGTCGCTCCGGTGAGTTTGACAAGAGTCGGAAATAGAGTGGAGTCTTTGAGTTATCGTGAGAGTCTGAGGTGAGTCTGTTTAAATGAGAGTCAGAGTTCAGAGTTCGAACAGTCAGTATCGGAGTATCGAACAGTGAGTTTTGGAGGAGTCGGAGAGAGTCGGAGCTGAGATGTCATAGAGAACGGACGTCGAAGAGTGAGGGCTCTGAGGGAGCAGTCGAGTTTTGGCTCGTTGGGATGCAGCCCGATCGACGAAAGGAGAGGTTATCGTTGAGTCTTAAGTCTCGTCAAGTAAGATTATTCCCGTTTAATTTGATTTTGGAGAGATTGAGGCATCCGTTACCGTTTAGAGTCTGATTATTTATGTTTTATTATCGTTACCGAATTTTGGGGATACCGTAGAAATACCGCACTCTATAGAAAATTATGTAATTTATCTGATTCTATTGTTGTTAATATTTCGAGTCTATTAGCTATTTGGTTTGATGATTTAGTTTAAATTATACTTGGCTTGGAGCCACGGGAAAATTACCACGACCCATAGCCGAACATCAGGGTACTGTCTAGCTGGGAAATTCTGTATCAGTTATTTATTCGCGGATTAGAGTTAAGTTTTTAGGTTTAAGTTTCGGTTGAGTTTTGAGATTTTTGAGTGATAGACCGGTTTTGCTGATTTCCGGTCAGATACAAAAAATTAGCTGGCGCCCGTCGGAGGTCCTCGTGGATAATATAATTGAACGAAGGTAGGGTAATAGCGGTTAGAGATAGAAATAGAGAAAATATACCCTTACAGTGTATAAAACAAGCATAATAATGTAAAAATTAATGTATAAAAATAAGAGAAATTACTTATGTAACTTCTACTGTTCGTGAAATGTATTTTATTTCAGTATACCGTTATTTGAATATGTGTGGCAGCGGTGAGTGATAATGTTATAATTTTCGCATTTAATTTAAGACAAAATATAATTGAGCACTTCTGCGTTTAATTCACGTCGAACACGTATCGATAATCGAAAGATATATCTGATTAAATATATGCCTCTAATATATTGTCAAGCAATAAAAAATAATCTAATTATTTATTATAAGTATTGATATCAGAGAGGAAAATTGCCATGACACTTTACATAGGCCCATTGCTAGGCCGATATCTTATATTTCGGCGCTCTTTCGATCTCTGATGCAGCTGCCGAGTGTTAGGCCGAAATCTCGAATTTAGGCCTCTTCTTCGGTCTGCTTTCGGTAGGCTACGGCTTCTTAGACAGCAAAATTCAGATGAATTAAAGGATTCGGCTCTATATCAGCCTATTTTGAACGTTTTCACACCGACTTGCACTATTTCGAGCTATTCTAGTGATCTTTTCGGCCTCAGTTTTCGACTCGCGGAAGTATTGTCTCTTGGAGGAGATGATACGTATCCATATTGTCCGGATAATTCTCAACCGAGTTTTCTCGGAAGAATACCTGCAATTGTAAACGATGTAAAGCCTCCTCAATAAAAAAAAAACCATAAACAAAGCGATTGTAATTTCTACCGAATAAGACTTGCTCTACTACTCCTTCACCAGAGATTTTTGAAGTGAAACTTCTTTGACGAGGGTGCATTTGGATGGGACGCGTTACGCGTAACCATTCTCCTTCTCTACCTGCCACGGAACCCCTCCTACGTCAAAATCGACCCAGCCGTCGGGTCTTTTCGGCGCGGCCGAATAATCCCGAGGCGTCCGAGGACTCTGGTCAGCTGTTCGCAATAGCTGCCAGTGTATGTGCGTGTATTTGTGTATTGTTCCCCTTCTACGATTAACCTAGGCATCAGCCGGCTTGCTGCCATCGGGTATTTTCGGTGTAGCCGAAAAATCTCGAGGGGTCTGGGGACTCAACTCAGCTGTTTGCAGCTGCTATAGT
>MVJL01009542.1:0-64463 GCA_002156465.1 Macrocentrus cingulum | reverse complement strand
CTGATATATGTATAGATCAAAAGAGAATGCCAAGGTTGGGGACGTGCATGTGTCTGTTTTTTTCTCTACTTTGCTAAATTGTTCGCTTCAACATATGTATACATATACATATGTATACATATGCATATGCATATATATACATATACATATGTATACATATGCAGTTATACATGCATGTGTAATTATCATGCACATATTTATCATGACTGAAATATCGCGATAAAAAAAAAAAAATTTTTTATGTTATACATATGCAGTTATACATGCATGTGTAATTATCATGCACATATTTATCATGACTGAAATATCGCGATAAAAAAAAAAAAATTTTTTATGTCTAGCCCAATCTTAAAATTTTTCTTCAATGATGAAATAATTTTAAACATTGTTTTTTTAAGCAATCGTATTTTTTATTGTGTTTTTTTTTTTGTTTCAACTTTATAGGATTAATTTGCGCGGAAGGAGAAATCTGGAAAGAGCAACGAAACTTTGTTGCAACGACTCTCAAGACATTGGGAATGATCAAGTACGGCCCGAAGAGAGCTGTAATGGAGGAGAAAATAATAAAAGCAGTGTCTGAAGCAATAAAGGTAATTGTTGAGCATGAAGAAAAAAAAAATCAAAAAGAAAAAGAAATCATATATACAGTGTGCCCTTTTGCGCAGAAATTGAAGCAGACAAATGGATTGTCGGTGGATCCACTGGATATTTTGCATCACTGCGTGGGAAATTTAATGAATAATCTGGTATTTGGAATAACCTATGGCGAAGATGATGAAACATGGAAATGGCTTCGTCATATGCAAGAGGAGGGCGTAAAACACATTGGCATTGCTGGTCCACTGAATTTTTTACCATTTCTTATACATCTGCCACGGTTCAAGGCTCTGATGCATTTGCTCATCGATGGCCAATCAAAGACCCACGTGATCTACAAAAAATTAATTGACCAGTATGAAATGGAGACTGGTGAAAAAAATAATCAACACTTCCTCGCGGCCTTCAGCAATAAAATAAGAGAAAAGATGCAGACAGGCGACCAATTGGGTTCCTTTACCCAACAGCAGTACTATCACCTATTAGCTGACCTTTTTGGCGCCGGCACGGATACAAGCCTAACGACTCTTCGCTGGTTCCTACTATTCATGGCCGTTCTGCCAGAGCAACAGGTTAATTTTTTTTCTTTCACGTCATACTATAATTTATTTAAAATATTTTTATTGCGTTTGTCTGATAATTGTAGGAGCTGATTTATCGTCAAATTCGTGACGCTGTTGGTGACAGAGACATCACCCTTGAAGATCGAGAGTCTTTGGTAATGCTCGAGGCCGCCATCTGTGAAGTTCAAAGACTGAGAAGCGTTGTTCCGGTGGGAATCCCTCATGGCACCACAGACAACGTGAAAATCGACGCTTATGACATCCCCAAGGGTACTATGGTTGTTCCCTTGCAGTGGGCCATACATATGGATCCTTTTTTATGGGATAAACCCGAGGAATTTCGTCTGCAGCGCTTTATCGGCGAGGATGACGGGCATTTATTGAAACCTGCGGCATTCATTCCCTTTCAGACGGGCAAACGCATGTGTGTTGGTGATGAACTTGCGCGCATGCTTCTTTTTCTTTTTACAGGTCGAATTCTGCAGAATTTTCAGGTTTCTGTTGCCCCCGGGACTAATCCTGATCTCGATGGCGAGTGTGGTATTACGTTGGTACCTAAAAATCACGAGCTTGTTTTTTTACCTCGAACTGACGCCACTTGTTGGTGAGGGAAATCAATTTTGTTCTCCTTTTTATATACATGTATATATATTTGGTGACCACTTGACGCGCACAGCGCGGTATTTGAGTTTCAAATAACGATTTACACTTTTATCTCGCTTTTTCTTCAATCTTGCGCAATTGAATGCGCGGGAGTTATCAAATCTTGTGGCCATACTTATAGTAATTTAGTTGGCGTTGCACAACGCAGTTTCTTTTGTCGGCCTTGAGAGACATTGGACCACAGCTTTAGTATTGTGTGTGAGACACGAAAATGTCGTGAGTCTAAAGCTCAAAAAGGCGCTCAAAAGACTGAAATTTTTTTCTAGAAACCTTTTTTGTAGAGAATTTTATTAACTATGAAAAAGGTTTTCAACGAAATTTACTTAATTTGTATTCTTATCAAGATATCACGTCACACAAATGCCAGAAGGGTGATTTTTCTACATGTTTCATCTTATATGATTACCACAAGATCGAAATAGTATATTTTGTACCGAGGGCGTGAAGGCTATTTTGATGAGTGTGAGAGCCTTGTTAACGCTCTAATATAGGTCGAAATGATATTTTTTGTCCAATTTGTGAGGAAAGTGGCCCATTTTGGAAGTCTTTTATTTTATTATGCGTGAAGTTGGCTTTTTTAAGCCCACCGTTTTACGGTTAAAAGTGGTATTTTACGCCCTAGGACGTAAGACATCAACTTGACTTCTTCAAAAGAAAGCTTCAAAGTCAATAACAAAATGAACCTTTTCACGTCCATAAAAGGGATGCAAAATGGGTCACTTTTTGAGCAGGTGAGACAAAAAAAATTTATCCAATATTTTTTACATGAAATTTAATTTTCAAAAATTTTTTTCTCACAATATTTTATTCTATCTTGCCTAATTACCTATAATTATCATTGAAAAAAAAAAACAAAAAATAATTTGAAAAAAACATGAATACCTATTATTGTTTTTGTTTGAAAATATTTAAGAAAAAAATAGAAAAGTGAAATGTTTATATTTTGAATAAATTTTTAAAAAAATGTAAAGCAATTTATTTTTGAGTTAATTTATGGAGAATAATTTTTTACTAATTGCAAATATTGTTCAAAAAAACTGCCAGAATGCCGCCATGTTTATTGGTTCTACGCACGCTCGAAAATAGCGGACGTCGGAAGCCAAAAGTGAGTGTGTACAAGAGTTTGTCGACATCAGCGAAATTTTTTTTACATAATCAAGTGCCATTTACAAAATTTTGGGAATATATACACTGTGCTACACAGAGTGTCATTAACCTTTCTAATACTATGCCGAGCCAGTGACGTTTATTTCGTTAGAAATCGCCAACTGTGAGTTTCTCTCATTTAATATACATGTATGCATACATATATTTGTCCGTGTTGTCTTGATTGTATTGTCTCCGACAGTTTTATCTATATTTTCTCATTTTATTTCGCCAAATTCATTTTAAAATTACTCTCCAGCCACGATAAAATATATATTAAATCCTGTGTCGGTGTTTAAGAAAGGTTAGGTTGTTGCAAAATTATTTCCGTATCTCTTTGGTCAAAATTTTTTTTTTTCCCAATATATACATTCAATCAAAACCCCGATGCTGAATAGATACGAAAAATTGGCAAAGTCAATAATTACGTAATCTATAGGACAAAATATACAGATATAAACGTTAATTCAGACAAAAACTACGGAAGGCGGAACTCAACTCTCGTGTAGTGGCCATATGTGGTTGTTTCGTAATTTATTATCATTATTAAATGCCGCCTATCAAAGTGAAAATACATCTAAACTATATTCATGACAATTTGGCCTTCAAATAGATCTGATTATTAAACGTGGCCACAAAGGCAGGTGTGAGAAAATCTTGTAAATTTTGTCTGTATGACTATATATCTGATGAATATTGGCGTTGAATAATCGAAAAAGAGAAAGTCTATCCGCATATCTGCTCACACATATGGCCTGAAGCACTGAATTTGGGCACTGCAAGCACATATAAAAAATAAATAAAAATAAGGTAGAAATAAAAAATGTGCAGGGATATAACAATATATTAGGCGACAGTTTGAAATTTTATTATAAAAATTCGTCTTAAAGATTACACACATATTTACATGATTTCATATTTGACAATCGCAATAAAAAAAACAACGGTTGACGCATGTGAAAATCTTAAAATCTATATATATCATAACCTAAAAAATAATATATAATATATTTATAACTGGTAGAATAATGAAATATTCATTGCATTAGTTAATACATCGGAATGAACACATTGAGGATATGTTTGTCGCCTTGGTGTAGACGTAACAGGATTAATCAAAGCAAAAAAAAAAAAACTTACAGCAGAAATTATTTCTATACGCTTATAATGATACAATATATATAATAATATTGTATTATGCACTAGTACAGGCGTACTCATCACTTGTCCCCTATTTTCTTTGTTCCCACAATTGCCTCTTTTATGTCACACACGCATACAGAAATCATAATTTCACATATTTTGACTTGACGTGTACCGATGCGAGGCTGATGAACCTCAGGAGATTGATAAGACAGCCGACTTACGCGAGACGACTATTGGCCCCGAAAGTGCGGCGATAAGATTGGTCAGTGAACTAAAAAAGACTGTTGAACTTGAGGTAGTGATAATGAGAATCGCGACCTTGCATGCGTCAGCAGCACAAAACCTTCCATCAGGAGTTTCAGAACAAAAAAAAAAGTAATAATAAAATAAAATTAAAAAAAAAAAGTAATGGCATATCCTGGCAACGGGTATATATAAGAAAAACTCGTGCGTTGAAGCGAATTCGAAAAATGAATTCACAATCAGTCTTACTGTTGTCTTTTTCCCCTTTATACTTATCTATTATTATTTTTTTCTTTTTTTTTCCCCATTTTTTTCCAAGTGACTAAAAATATTCGTTTAAAAATCATGCGTATTAATAAATTATACACTTAAACGTCATCCGCAATATAAAATAAATAAATTAAATAAAAATATATATGGCGGCGGGATGCAGACACGAGCGTGTGTACTTTTTGAATTTTGGTCTGGTTTTTTTTGTACTGTTACCTGCTATACAACAAAAAAAAAATAATTAAAAAAAAAACAAAGTACCTACATTCAAACAAGTAACAACACGCTTTTTGTGCTGTTATATCAATTATTTTATCAACTATTCTCTTGGCGAAAATAATAATTTCATTCACTTAAACACACGCATTATACGTATATCTACGACGAACATTTGTTCGTTCGTTATAGACACTTGACTCGAGAGTGCTATATATTCGAGGGCGTTTCACTTAATTAATTTGCTGGTAATTATTGTCAATCACAGAAACAGCGCGAGATAAAATTGCATCAGATAAAGCGTAAACCTAGTATAATCACTAAAGTGAGAAAAATAATAAAGAGAGAGGAAGAGGGAGTCAGTGACTGCCGACATTTCTCAATGGACTCACGGCATTCATCTGCATCAGATCCAGCTGACAATCTATGGGTTCAAGTGGCCGCTGATCCAGGCACACTCTGAACGCCCCAGGCGTCACGGTGATACCCACATTGCCGTGTAAACTTGGCAATTTATCGCCCTGAGGTAGTTTGATGTGAAATGTGTGCAGGAGCGTGCTGAAGAACAAAAAAACCTCCATTCGTGCCAGCACATCACCCAAACACATGCGTCGGCCCACGCCAAATGGCATAAAGTACTCGGGTTTGGTGACTTTGCCCACGGGACTGAGGAAGCGCTCAGGTCGAAATTCCTCGGGATCGCCCCACTGAGATGGATTCATGTGCACCGCATCCAGCAGTGCCATGATCTGCGTGCCCGCCGGTATTGTGTATCCATTCAATACAATGTCTCTGTGAAATTTGAAGAAAAAAAAAAAATTCCAACAATACTGTCGATCGTTCTCTCTCACTGTATATGCCTTGAATATAAATTTCGCGGATGAAGGAATGGAAAAAAAAAAAAAAAAAAACGAAATAAAAATACTCTCGGACCACTTTCACTTTTCGTCGTCGTCGTGTTCGACTGGACTATTAGAAATATTTGCGGACGCTGACTCACCGAGTTGTGGCGTGCGGTGTTCCCAGAGGTAGAATCGTTGATTTTCGCATTATCTCGAGGATGGTTGCGTTGGTGAAGGGCAGGGCCTCAACATCGTCCAATGTTGGCAATCGTGACCGCCCAATTGTTTGGTCCAGTTCATTTTGAACGGCTCTTGCCACCTCCGGATGATGCAGCATCCAAATTACTGCCCATTCCAGGGTGGTCTTCACGGTTTCCATTCCGGCTGAGAATAAATCCCCGAGAATCTGCTGAATTTGACGGTCTAAAGAAGAAAAGGAAAAAAAAATGAAAAATGTTACACTTCATCACACCTAAATAAGAATTATATACCGGAAAAAAAGAAGGAAAAAATGGTTGTTTTTTTTTCTTTTCCTCGATTTTTTTATTTGGCACTTACCGTGATCTTTTCCCTGGAACAGCTCAGTCTCCTTGCCCTGAGCTTTGGCATTTTCAATTTCTGCCAAATATGCATCGACTAAATCTCGTGTTTTTTCATGATTAAATGTCTGACGATGTTCATCAATGGTTTGTTGAAAAAATGCCGCCATTTCTTCACGATTTTGGGCAATTTTATTGCGTACTTGTCGTAAAAATGGAAAGTATCGCATGATTGGAATAAAATTGACAGTAACAACACTGCCAAATAGGCGAAAACCTTCGTCAATTAGTGCCATAAATCTTGAAAATCTTCGATCGCCTGGGTAGAATCTTACGCTCATAATAACTGAGCATATCACATTGCTTATCGCCATACCGAAGGACGATGAGATCTCCGTGGCAGCTCCGCGCTTGGCCGCAAATCCGTGCATCAACGACTCGACCTCACGCTGAATTTATAACACACACATACATAATATTATTAGTGAGGCTCTCGGCGAAAAACCAACGGACCCATCGTCGCACGCGGGCCTACTCACCGTTATCCGCGACTCCATCATCCGCTTGCCCTTGGCCAGCGATGTCATGCCAAACAGTCGTAGCTTTTCGTGAACAAATTTACGCTGATCTTCCCACATTTTACCCTCAGTATTGATAATTCCTGTCAAGACACAGGAGAACAATTTCATCATGAGCAATCATCACTTTTTCAATATCCCAAAGGAAAAAAAAAGAAACAAAACAACGAAAAAATTCAAGACACTTACCATAACCTCCAAGAATCTTCATAAATTCATTGTGCGGCCTGCCAGAAAATTCTGGCATTCTGAATGACCTCCTGATGATTGAATAGTCACTGAGAACCACGACCAAATGACTGCCCAATCTTACGCTGAACACAGATCCATATTTCGCGGCAAGTTGACCAAAAAGCACGTGAAGATCACCCTTGATAAATGGCAGATAGCCGAGAATTGGCAGGCCCCAAGGCCCAGGTGGCAGTGTACGCACGTAATTAAACCACTGCATTGATTTTTTTACTAAAATACAAACGATGATAAACACGAGAAGACTGTAGATCAACTCGCGTTTCAACAATTCAATACACTGTCTCGATAACATGACGAAAAAATTGTTATATAAAAAAATCGCCATGCTTATTTTTTTGATTGACGAGAAAAATTGAAAAAGACAGTTGAAATTGCCGTGAATTGACAGCGCGGCAAAATTGGCCTCAAGACGATTTGTGTGACTCGCGTGTGGCCGTTGGGTTTTGCGATACAAGCCACTAGAAGAATTGAATGTAAACTAACATACACCTTCTTGTCCTTGCTGTCTTATATAGTGACTCATCAGATGTGTGGCTGGCGTGGGGTTTGTGGAGCGAATGTTTGGTGGTTGACGCTAAGAGAGTGGGGGGAGGGGGCGGCGAGAGCTTGGATGTACCAGTGCGTTGTGGTTATACTTACAGGAGCGAGCCACCACGGCGCGCGCCATTCAAATTTTTCGCGTTGATGTCATCCAAACGACGCGACTGTGATCTCTCGCGGCGCTAAGAAAATCGCGTGTCCTCATGGCAAAGGACCTCTCTCTCTCTCTCTCTCTCTCTCTCTCTCTGTGCATCATCAGGGCGGGTCCTGCATGTCTGTGTCTCTCTCTCAGTCTGCACAATTCTCCCGCCACTGCGGCCGTCTCCTTCCGTGCGCCGATTTCCCCTCTCCTCCTCCTCCATCAGGTGCTGCGCTCGCGCTGCCGGCTCGCGCGCGCGATCGTCAGTTGTTTCTCACTGCGCGCCAGTGTTGATGCAGTCGAATGTATCAGCGGCCTGCAGGGGGTTGAGAAATTCGTACTCTGTTGGGGCGCACGACAGAGTCAACAACCCAACCTCTGACGATGTTCTGTCGTGTCAACCTGTAGCATCAACCTTCATCTTATATCGTACGGAAAATTTTGGCAGTCCCTACTATCTCATGACGATAATGATGATTGACCTTCTAGGCACACATACCTGTTGTCGCGCTCTTTTCGAATTTCAAGTTTATAGACTAAAACTGCATCAGCCTGAAATTTTTTAAATCGTCTTTTGGCGCTCTGGACACTGCTGCATTTTGCACGGATGTGTGAGCCAGAGTAAAAGTTTGTTTTGCCTGGTCGACATACAACACATATATGAGTCAAGTGGGCGCGACGAATTGCCATTCGCCAATAGTCTGTCAACTGCAGTAGCTCTCAGGTCGTCGAACCCTCTACATCAACTACACTCTCTCCCTATTTCGTTACTGTTTTATCCTCGTCTACATATATATTGCTGCTCAGCCACAGAATAGGTTCTCTCTGTGGATAACTGTACAATTTCGCAGCCGTCCGCCCTAGCAGCCGATATATTTTCGAACTTTACGCGCCGCACCCGTTGCCTTGTATATGCTATTATTCCTGATGTATAACCTCAAACCTCTGACGTTGCAGTTATAGATATGTGAATCTGCGTGCATGATGCTGTTTGGGATGGAAAAGAAAAATAAGATATAATGCCACGTGGCGAATTTGGTTTTTGTTTTTTTCCCACCGATTGCGTTTATTGGGGGATTTACACATTCTGTATCGTTATCCATCTGAATAATGAGATTTGTGTCATGTACGTCAACTCTGCAGGGTGCGCATCGTGTTAGTTGCAATGTACTTTTATCGTCTGCGAATGACAAGCTGACCACTTGTTTTCCGTTGATTTCGAAATACACGTGCCGCCTCAGTGCTTTAGCACTCTTGATTAGGTATGTCGATCCAGCCTTGCGGCACTTTTTTTTTCCTTCTTTTTCCTTGTTTCATTTGTCGGAATTTTTCGGTAGTGCATTTAAAATCATTGTATTATTTTTAATAATAATATCGAGGGTCGTGACCCGGATTTTACCAATGATGAACTGTCGTCTCCAATCATTCATTTGCATGCTCAGCAACAAAATCTGCAGTTTATTTATAACATTAGGTTATTCCAGGCCTTTTTTATTTGCCAATATGATACGAGTCACAAGTCTTGAGACTTCAGATATCCCTATAATTCTTATGTCATGTGTTATTGCTTGGAAAAGTCAGTGATCTGTGCTGTATTTACGTCAATTCACTTATATATATGCTGTATTAGTTGGCGGTGAATATTTTTAATCAAGTACAGAGAGCATCGGGGATCAAGGTAATTATACGGAATTTTAGCTGTTTACGCATTAATATCCCTGATAATAAGTTCTGTATCATTTTATATAAACATGATCACACGTGGCTTATATTCTCGACCCCTTTCTCGACTTTGTGCATCCTATATATTGCTCATATAGAGCAATATACACAGCACAAAATCCCAAACACAAAGTTCAATTGTTTCACTTAACAATATTGCGTATAGGGAAAAATTGAATTCGAGAAAGGGGAATACCCAAGACAATATGAGAAGGGTTTTTTTTATTAATCATCAATTTTCCCACATTATTCTGCTCGCTTATTATGTGAAAAGCAATAGGGTAGTGCTCTACACTTGCCTATAGTCCATTTTTGCTAATATTTCTATAGTTTGTAAATTTTTTTATATGTCCTACTTTTTTTTATTTAATTGTAATCAATGGTTTATTCTCATTTTTTACGCCTGAAATCTTTTTTTTTTTTTTTTGGCCTAGACTCGATTCCAGCTGCAATTCTTCATGAAAATACTTGAAAATGATCATAATCTGTTTATCTATTACCAAGACTGTTTGGTATAGTTAAAACTAGCATAAAACTCGGTGTATTTTCTGAATTATAAACGAAAACTACCGCGATTTACAGTACCTGTTTATGATTGCGTTTTTCCTACATTCAATTTGACTTATATTTTTTCTTTGCATCAACAATTAATGCAAAAGACGAAAATGAGTATATTTGAAAGTTAGAAAATACAGATGCGATAGGTCGAAGACACCATTATGATGGATGGCGAGAATCGCCAATATTCTAACCTATAAAAAATAAAAAGGAGGAGAAAAAAAACTCGCACAATTGCTTTCTCGCTTTGAGGCTGTACAGTGTGGTTATAATTGATGGGCTATGTGGTGGATTAGTGAATTAGCGATGTGAATAGCCTGAAAGAAGAGGATAGGAGTTTATATAAGAGCCTGGAGCTTCAGGTTTTTGTTTCTAATGCGGCCACAGTAACGGTGGCATTGGCCAACGTGGTTTTTGGAACTCCGTTATTTCACATTCAGACATTTGGTCTCTTCACCGCGTATATATATTCACATTATGAGTATATATAAGCGTATATATATGTACACATATAAGCTGTTAGAAATCAGGTCACGCTATCCGAAACTGCCCTTGTCTCTGCGCCGTTTTATATGTGTAAGTTTTTTTTTTCTTCATGGCGTCTTCTCTCGCGCATCATGTTCCATTCCGCTGTCCGTCGCGGCATCGCGCGCAGGTTGTCACGACGTTTTGCGTCGTCGCGTCGGCCACCATTGCACGCGCCTATTTTACCGGTATTTGCCTGTTAGGGGGTGAAGGGATGGCGGTATGAGAATTATTGCTTCAAGGCCGAGTTATATACATGCAGTCGTGTGTGAATTATGCGCGAGAACGCACGTGAGTAGAGCACGTAGCGGCAGGTTATTGAACCGTCAATGTGTATCAGGAAGTCGTGGGGATATGTATGCAAAGGAGCTGTTAGAATTATTTATTCGGGATATATTATTGTTTTTTTTTTTCGATTTTAATATATATATATTTTTTTGTACTTTTTATTCTTGCTTTCGCGCACTTTTTTGAGGTTAAACAAACTTGTACATTGCAAAACAACCTTATATATTGCTTAACTTTTTTTTTTACAGTATATAGATGAATTATACGATTTAAAAAACGCATGTATCATTGCAATTATTAGGGATCATTTAGGGTGTACTTTAGGGTTGGATATCTTGAAAACTTTGTTTTTTGTTAGATTAGTTGGAAACAAAGCAGTCTATGAAAAAAATTGTAGAACAATTTTTTGTTTAGAATTTAATTTATGTTTTTTTTTATTTCAAACTTTTTTTTGTAGGATGATAATTATTCGAGTTATAGAGTTTGGAGTGTATCTCGATTGGTTTTATTGAGGATTGTTTAATGTATTTTTTTTTCTACAGTTTATATTAGATTATTTTTTAAATAGCGAGTTGTTAATATTTGTTGGATTTTTTTTTTCTTCAGAATTTCAGTCTCAACCTTTTTTTGTATTAAACTATTTCCTCTCAAGTCAAAATTTTTCCCGATATCGCAGTTTAAAAGTCTAAATTTTACGTTTTTTTTTTCGGTATTTCCTAAATATTTGAAAATCCAAACAATTAATTATCAAAATTAAAGATAATTTAATTGTTAAACTTTTTTTTACACTGTTGCAATATTTTTGGGAAAATCGCTGATCAATGAGTTCCGCAGGTTTATCATTGCTAAAATGATTAATTTTCATAAATAAACAGTTAAATAATTTTTATTTTTGGGTGCAGATACTTTGAGAATATATAAGAATGTAGAATCGTTTAACAACTCTCGAGAAAGACGGTGTAATAATATGCGCCGCCGTGCGGCAGCCAAACGCACTAAATTAATTGACCGCGTGGGCCTCGTGGATGCTTCAGTACTACTCGTGGGGAATGATTAGTCGCGTGACCCTTTTAACAACCGCCGACACAACAACACGGCATCAGAAAGCTCGTCGCAACTATCGTGCGCACTCGCGCAGAGGAAGAAAAAAAAATTGTGACTGCAAGGTGCAGATGAGAGCTGATTCGTCACTATTCAGGTGTATATACCCGTTACCGTCACTGACCACTGCCAACGACTATATATACTCGGGTCATTGAACTTGGTCCGTACACATTGCAGCCAAAATTTCACTTGGATATTCTGGCGGCGTCGACGCCGCCGCCGCTAGGATCTCTTCTTGCGTATGCTAAATATTCAGAAATTTCTTTTCTTGCGTGTTTCTTCTCTCGAAAAGTAATAATTATATCTGCATGTATGCCGGATAATAATGTATTTGATGAGATACCGGAATGTTAAATATTAACAGGATATTTCAGTGTGTGTGGAACCACAAATTTTCAAAAATTTTTAATTAGTGTTATATAAAAATTTGGCAAAAATTTTTTTTCCTCACTTTTACATATATAGCTTTACTGTATATAACAATTGTTTTCTGTGTTTAATTTTATTATACATTTTTTTTTTATTCTTCATTTTTTCATCATGAAATTTTGAGTAAATTTTTGGTAAAATATCGTTTTAAATTGATCTTTTTGTAAAAAAAAAAAAAAAAACTTTTTTTAGTGAAAAGATCGATTTTCAAAAAATGTTTTTTGTTCAGAAAGGCTAAAAATTTTGTTTAAAAAATCAGTTTTAGAAAAATCGATTGTTCTGCATAAATACCGATTTTTTAAAAATGATTTTTATTCCGATAGTATATTTTTAGGGGATTAAAAAAAAATTATTAGAAAAATTTTTTTGACAATTAGCTGATATATGCATGTATTTTGTTTTTTTTTTACTTGCTGTTTTTTGTTCTGATAGTATATTTTGATTTAGACTTTTTGAAATCATTGGAAAACAAAAAATTTAATGAAAAAATCATTTGCTAAGTATATAGATTTTTTTCTTAATTTTGAAATTATGAAACATTTTAACCAAAAAAGTAAAAAAAAAAAATTTTTTTAATGATTGAAAAAAGGGGAAAAACAATTTTTTTTTTCCTGTGGAAAACTTCAGATTCTGATTAAAAAATTGAGATTTACTTGAAATTGGAAAGAAACAAAATTTTTCTCTAAAAAATCAATTTAAAAAATTTTTTTTCTATCGCAATACATAAACGCGGCAGTTAATGACTGTTCTAATAGCTTATTTACGTCCAAAAAATCATTAATAGCTCATAATAAAATTTTTTAAGTTTTATAATTGAAATAAAAGATCGTATATCCTGGTTTTACTTCCAAAATCTATAAAAACAATAAATACATAGAGCTAAAACAATTAACTATAGGTCAATAATCGATACCATAAAAGTCAGATCCGCGAAATAAAATATAAAAAAAATACATTTCCGGTGCATTGAACTAACATTATCAAAAAATATATATCTCTAGTTTCACATGGTTTTTTTGACCTCTGCATCAGCCATTCTCAATAGATGAATTTTTCTCGAGAACAAAAAAATAACGACAATCATGATAAAATAATATAATGTATATATCTATATATAAAATATCTCCGATCCTGATTATACATTTATCCACTGGCGATCGGCCTTTATCGACCGAGAAAGACACATCAGGGGTCGATGAACTCGGGGATAAATGAATGTAACCAGCGTAATAAAATGAAGAAATCCTTATATGTACAGTCTAGTGTCATAAAAATGGCAACAAAAAAACTGCACTCATACGCGGGATCTTTGACACAGTTTTATTATTATTATTTATATATATATTTTTTTTATTTGTGAAATCCGTGTGTTAAATATTTGGTAAAAATACTTGAATAAAATCGATCAAAGCTATAATTAATAATTGTCGTTATTATAATTGACATTTTTATCTGGGAGGGCGCGAGAAGGTCGAATTTGATTGTTCTCTGGCCTAACATTCCTATGAATTAAATCTCATTTAATATAGTTCGAATGATAAAATAAATTAAAAAAAAGAGCGATCAATTTTTCGAAGATGAGTTTCGTTGGATTTCTCTGTCCTCTCTCTCTCTCTCTCCCTGACTGTTGTGCCTCTCGCTTCGGCAATTTCGACCGGTCAATGACCCTGCGACTGCCGCACTTTCGCCCGAATCCTTAAAGCGAGAACATGTAAGTCTTTTTAAATGACAAACAAATAAATAGGCTTGAAAGAAGTGTGTATAATTACGCAAATATGCCAGTTTATTAGCCCTGGGTAGGGAAAAAAATTTTTTTTTTCGTTTATTTTATTTATTGGATAGTATTGTGAGAGAACCATTGATGATGTTGGTTTCAGGGTAAAAATATATTCTAGTTGTAGCGAGTGAATAAACAATCGTGGTTAGCCGCGTGTCGTGTGTTGTTGAACGGCATGAATTAAGATCAACCAGTTGAGGCGCAATTAATTCCCGTTTGGTGGCATTTTTGCCTCGTATTACGAGAGAAAAAATCAAATTACTACATTCTTCAATAGTCTCTATGCATTATGCATTAAAATTAGTTGATAGTAAAATTGTCGAGTCACTTGTGGAAATATAAGAAAAAAAAATCAAGTTGTATTTATAAACATTGATACGGAGATTGGATTAAAAATAAATATTGTTTTTTATTGTGTAATTATAATTTTGGTTAATTAGAGAGAAATAAAAAAGTTGGATATTTTTATTTAGCTTTGAATTTTCTTGTTTTTTGTTTAATTTTTTTTTTTTTAATTTAAATTGCAAGAAAAGCAATCGCGATATCTAACTGAAACTGTTTTTTTTTTTTCATTTTTATGAAAAATTTTATTGGTAAATTAATTGGAATTTTCCCGTGTTAAAAATCAACAATTTGGTCAACTAAAAATCATAAAAAATGAAATTTTTGAAAAAAATTTTAAAACTGAAAATTTTCCATCTTGCAGAATATTAAAAATTTAATTTTTTAAAATTTTCATTTTTTTATCCCAAAATTCGATAAAAACTTTTTCTTACTTTTTTTTTCATTTTAACGGATATACCTATTATTCAAAATTTTTTTTTTAATCGAATTCATTATTGCATATAATAATTTTTGCATGTATAATTAAAATGTATACAATATATTTAAAAATTTAAGAAAAATAATTTTTTTTTTTATAAATTTTCATTTTTTTCGAAAATTTTTTTAAACTTTGTTTTTTTTTTTTTTCTACTGAGGTAACAGGTACTATACAAGTTATTCTAGAGAAAACTAAAAATTATTATCTATTTTGTCCGTCAAAAATTGAAAAAATTGAAAAAATTTTATGAAGAAAATATTTTTAATAATTAAAAAAAAAATGTATACTTAAATAAAATTTTACAGTAAATTGAAAAAATTTCATAAAATTGGAATTAAAAAATTTTATTATCGAAATTTCCAGAATTTCAAAATCAACATTACCAAGTCAAAATTTACGAAAATTAATTACAAAAATAGCAATTTGAGATTGTTGATTCGTAAATAACATCATCATCATCATCAAAGCGTGCAGCGAACTTGAAAACGATATACACGAAAACCATATATATCTGTGAGTCAAAGATTAGTTGGCTATTATTATTATCAAGAAAATTAACGTGAATTATTGAGGCATATCTAAGGCACGTGTGTTGTTATTAGTGTATATACCCTATACCAAATGTCGCTCTCGCTGTCGTTGGAGAGAAAGGCAGCAGCTCATGGAATCCATCGTCTAGAACACGACAGTGGCAAAGGATAGAAAAAGATCGCCGTAGCTTGCGCATTTTTTCCCCCTTCTGGACTTAAAAAAAAGTGCAAGGGAAGGAGAGTAAGACATACCGCGCGACAACTATAGATTGGGGCAATGTACCTGCAACAATAACAATAAAGATAAAACCAACTGGAGATAATAATTATAGTCGTGTTTTGATCTCCGAGTGTGTCAAAATACGATGGGAATAGCCTTGGATATCACGGATGTTGTTTCATCAGTCATTTAACGATACCACGTGGAGATTTCGATTTTTTTCCATCACTTTGTCCTCGAGAGTTCGTTAGACTTACGCTATTTATAAAATCTTGAACTCGAGTTGAGCCTAGAAATGCCCGGTCAATCGTAAATTCTCGATCAACACGTGGAAAAAAAACCTTGAATCTCTGATTGTCCACGAAAAAAAAATTAATTCTCCATGATCTAACATGGAAATCTATTATTTTCTCGAATTACAATAAAATTTAGAACCTGATTAGAAAAAAAAATTTTTTTCACAGCAAAAAAAAACAAGCTGTCGATAATAATACAACTAAATCGCTAAAGATGATAATTAATGGGGATAGTAGAATTTATCCTAACCTCTCTATATTTTATGACTTCAGCGCAGCTGTTTTACAGTCAATAACCATCAGGCATTTGAGAATACTGAGAATCGGCACGAGCGGTCGATGCTCGAGTGACCCCAAAAACAGTAAAAGTTAAAGGAGCGCTTCGCTCCGGTAAGTCGAAGGCCCTCCATTCGTTCTTAAATTGCAAATAAAATTATTGAGCAAAGTTTCACTGCACAAATTTATACTCAAACCTTAAAAGCCCGTTAAATTGTCATAGTCACGTGATATAATCGAAGAAAAATCATGTATTCCAATAGCAATTGAGTCGCGGTAACCGATCGTGATGCAAGATATCCCTCAACTATTTAAAAATCTAATTTACTATATTTCCCTTATTTTTTCGTAATAAGTATATTTTAACTCAAAAAAATTTACAAATAAAAAAAGATATAACAATGCGTTTGATTGAAAAATCATATTTTTCCAACTTATAGCCAAGATAACTAAAAAACTAATAGATCGATTTTAATAAGTAAATGCTCATTTTTATTGTTATAATAACCTGCACAATATAGACTAAGATTTTTTTAATTAAATAATAATTTCAATTTTTTCTATCACCCTTAAAGCGAAAAAATGTAGAAAATTTTAGTGTTTATTACCAACTTACCGCCATTTTTTAATATTTCAATTTATAATGTAGTAGAATTTTTTTCCGAATTTAATGACGTTTCATTTTTGATTTTTTAATAATTACAAGATTTTAAATCGTGGCTATTTTATACGCGCAAGGAGTATTTTTTCAAATTTAATAATTTTTTTTCACTAAACCATGATAAAAATCTTGTTTTTATTATTCATATATATAAATTTTAAAAGATATAGAGGAAAAAGAACAATTCTTTTAACAAAAAAAAAATTTCAAAAAGCGTTGATCTTTCGGGTAATTAAGGATGATGATTTGAGATAGGCCCGGGCCAACATGAGTCAATGCCTTTGTGACTGCATATAATAAAAGTAATATAGCCTCATAAACAGAATCACGAGGCGCTGCTTATCTGGGAAATCGTGCGATTTCAATAATTTCGAAATATATGACGCGTTTGTAAGCCACAAAAAACTACAGCATGTCAAATAAAATTGAGGAAATATTTTTAAATTAATGATCTAACCAAATTTGTAAGCGTCATTGATCATGCAAATGACGTTTTTGATGAAGAATTCAATAAACAAGCGGCATCCTGCGCAATTTGGGACGTCAACGGCCTCTCGCGGTTGAATATTCAATCACAAAAATCTTGCAGGGCCTTCTGGGTAACAACGCTTGCAAAAAACAAAAAACTATTTTGACTTCCTTTAAGCCCATATTGGTCTATCTCTGTGTATGTGTGTGTGTATACATTTTTTTGGCAGATGACAAATGACGCAAAAAAAAAAACTTATAATTCCACGGAATTCGCGTGCATGCAAAAGGTGTTTTTCTTTTTTATTTTCGGTCTGTATAGGCAAATTTAAAAGGTTTAAACTCTTCTAGGAACTTGCGAGACACAGGTATCTAGATGCAAATGCGCGCATGCAAATATAACTAAATAGCGATCATCAATCGCATTTACAACACGCAGAAAATCCCGAATAATCTCACACACTCAAGGTCTTAACCTAAAAACAAAAATTTTTTTTTTTTCTTCTTCTTTTGAGTGTCATAATACAAGGCTACTCAGATGAATACACGCGAAATATTGACTGTTTAATAACCTTGAAAATATCCAAAGAATATTCTGGAATAATATATTCAAGTGCCTTTACCCGGGAAGGAAGTATCATATTATTTTTATTAAATTTTATTATCTATATCATAAAATTCATTTCTCAGTGTCTCTTGAATTCTACACTTTGAAATCCAAAACGTCAACTGTGCGTCAGCTATTTGTTGTCTGATGTGTGTGTGTGTGTGTGTGTGTGTGTGTGCTGTGAAAGAGAAAAAAATAAATGATAAGAATAATCGTGCGAATAAATAGGAAACCGGAAGAGGTGCGAGATAGTAGCAGAAAAAAAAAAAAGTGTCGACAAAAAATTTCGCTTGAAAATAAAAAATCTGTTTTTTTTTTTTTAGGCAATGCGTCTATAATTTCATTGATTTTTATGTGATATCGCAGAGAGTAGAAATTTCATAATGACACACACAGGATTAAATAAATTATGTCATCCCTAAAAAGAAAAGATTCATCTCAGTTGCATTATTGACACACACATGCACAAAAATTACTTTCAATGTGTCAAGGACGCGAATTCTGGCCCCCCTTGACCGTTGATGACGTTTTTTTTTTTCGACACTCAGTGCATCATACATGACCAATGGTTGTTTTTAATTTTTTTTCCGTTGGTTAGGTTATGTCTCAGGTAGTTCTAGGCTTTGTGGAATTTTTTGTGAGGTTTGGTGATGTTTTTTTTTGATTTTGTTGATTTTTGAAGGGTTTTTGTCTAACTTGGTGATTTTTATGGGTCATTTTGACCTGTTTCACTTTCTATCGTTGGGGTGTCAAGGACAACGCGTCTCCTGCGCCGTAAAACAACGTGTGCATATGATATTTCCCCCATGTGTGAGCTGAAATTATTCTACTTATATCCATAAAACTTCAGACTCTACTGAAAAAAAAAATATAAATAATAATAATAATTAAGTAGTTTCATAATTTTCACAAATTAGAGTCAACAAAAGAGTTGTCGTGTGTGTTATCAATTTATAATGAGCCACTTTTCATGCAGATTTCTCAATCATATTTTCCTCCAAATGTTTATTATTGGTGTGGCATCATCATCATCGTCGTCGTGCTGATGTCAATGCCAAAAAAATTTCAAAATATTGTCAGGTGTTGCAGTATTGCGATAATATATGTATAGTCAGGCCCTTTTCATGTCACACATGTGAGTATACTCGAGTAATACTCGTACTAACCTCATTTAAAAAAGCAGAATATAAACATATTGAATAATTTTTCATAAAATTTCTGTCGCGTACATTTTCCAACTGTTTTGTTACTTATATGTATATTTATATGGAAATGATATTTTTTATTTATTTAATTTCAACTATTATTTATATTTAAAATGAGTTTTAGAATGTTTAGTTGAAATATATAAAGTTTTGGATTTTTTGTTAAATTTTTAAAAGATACTACCTTGAAAAACAGGCGGTTTTTGTGATTTTTTTTTTTTTTTTCGGTTTTTTCACGATAACTCGGTAAATAAGTGAGATAATTAAAAATATCATTAGTTATAAATAATTTGGCACTAAATTTTCTATAAAAAATGTTAAATACATTTTTTTGTATTTTTGTTAGTTTTTTGAGATATTACAGATTTTTAAAAATTTTGTATTTTTTAAAATATCTCGAAAATGTGATGAAATATTGAAAAAATTTATTCAATATTTTTTATAGAAAATTAAATTTCTCATTATTTAAGTTGAATACAATTTTTTGATATCTCGCTTGGTTATTGAGTTATTGTTAAAAAAACCAAAAAAAGTACTGAAAAACAACGAAATTTGTACTATATACTTTTTTTGAAAATTTAAAAAAAATAAAAAAAAATCTTTTTTTTTTTCATCAAACATCAGAAAGCTCAAGATTGAAATCGATTAAACTTACAAATTCAAAGTAACTATTTCTGGCTGACGCGACCTTAGGTTATTCTACTCAAAAAACGTAAAAGTAGATATAAAGACTCATTTATACGTTTTTTTGGTATTAATGACTCTAAAATTTTTTACATCCTCAATAGTCTTAGTAAAATAATTCTTTATTAAGTTTCTAACAAAAAATATTGAATAATTTTCTCTTAGTTTTTGAGAAATTTTCATTTTTTATTTTTAAAATTCTTATTTTTCAAAATATTTCAAAAACCGGGCAAAATATTAAAAAATTTCATTCTACATTTTTTGTAGATAATTAAATTTCCTATCATTTAACTTTTATAACATTTTTACCTATCTCGCTTATTTATCAAATGATTTCAACATTAACGAAAAAAAAAAAATTCCTTTTTTTGCATTAATGACAAAATCTACAATTATATAACCTTAAAAAAAATTTTAAGTAAATTTTTTATTTAATTTTACACAAAACTAAAGAAAAAAAAATAGTTTTTTCTAACATTAAAGTATATACTTCATCTAGTGATTATACTACTTGATAAAATTCAAACTCAATATAATTATAAAATTGTTATTCACTGTTAGTACAGAATAGCTTAAAATATTCCACAGATAATCTCAGTATGCTGAATCACACTGAAATCAACACTACCTTGCTCTCTTTTGACTTTGATGAGTATTGACATGAGCGCGCGCTGCAACAACAGGAAAAATCTGTCCATTTGCGTCGTTGGAATTGAAATTCTCCTTGATATAATAAATCACATACATTCTATTAAACAATAATCATATTTTGACACAAAGGAAAATTCCCATCACACTATCAGACAAATGAAAATAAAAACAAACGGCACTCAATTAAAAAACAAGAAATTTGACTTGATTGAATGAGCGCAATTTTTTTTTCCTCCCTTTCTTGCCTCTACATATTATATCTACCTGATGCTTGCTTTTCCTATTTTCATGATCAAGTTTATCGATACGAAAGGCAATAAAACTAGCTGCGCTGGCATTGGCATTGGCCTATACTCTCTCTCTCCCTCACTTCAATGTGAAGTCGCTCACTCCAAGTTTTACACTGTATATCCATATACCATTCGCTGACACTATTTCATAGTCTCATTAATTCATTCAGCCGCCAGTATATAATATCTATACTTTGCCAAAAAAAAAAAAACGATAAAAAAATATTTCAGGATAAATACAACAAGATGTATATATTTAAACTCAAATAAACCTGTGGCAATTTTTATTGCATTCGTCGCAACATTTATATATTTTCTTCGAAAACCAGCCGGAGAAGGTTGTAAAATCCATTGGCCAGAGAGAGGTCCAACTTTGGGCGCCTCCAAAAACACATGACGCGAGACAGAAGCCTCGAAATGAGCTCTTCTCATGCGTTCATGTTGCTGCTTTCACCTTGGATTATCGTGTTTCCGTACGAACAGTATGGTCTCTACCCTGGCCATCATCATCGTCGTCGTCGTCGTTAGCATCTTGTTCGACTTTGTTTCCTTCATTATACTCAGCTGCGATGTATCACTCTTGCGTATGTACTTATATAACTTTCTCCTCACGCATTCTTGCCATATTAAATTGAACAGTAATTGATTTAATAATTTTTAACTTATGTCATACTCATCCTAAAACATATTGCAAGGTCTCCACGCTATTTTCACGATATTTGTTTCGCTTTTTTTGTGAGAAAAAATCTGGTTTTTTTTTGTTTTCACGTGTGGCTGAGAGAAAAGTTGCGGAAAGACTTCTTCATGCCATCTTCACGCACTCTCGCGAGTTTTCTCTTTCTGTCATTTAAGAAAGTAGAAAAGTAAATGTTGATCCAATTCGTTGGATGAGTGCATTTTCCACATTAACTACAACACCATCACGGCCCATTTATCTCTGTTGCGGCTGCTGCTAGTTGAAAACTTTCTACATCATCGTTTGTGCCAATAAATCTGCTCACCGCGGGTATAGGAACGTTAGTTTTGTCTTCTTCGCGCCACCGAAAATATGTTTTCAATTGTTTGAGAGGACAAAAGGCGGGTTTTTAATTTTTTCTTCTGGTGCTGCAATGTTCTTACAAGCTGCAAATGCTTGCTTTTATTATCGTCCATCGACTCTCGTTAAATATATATATATATATATAGGTCAGTTGTGGGCGCACGCAATCGTCGGAATGATTTTTTGAAATGTCCGGCCTACTTGCAACGAGTACTTTCACGGTCGCTAACCTCGAGATGGTTTGCGCTGTCGGTGTATATAGGTGTAGGAATATTATTACTCGATCCTCTCTGTAGCTCTCGCTTGACAATAAATCTGTGCGAACATGTGTGTTGATATCAATCTTCAAATATATATAAGCATGGTTTTTTCTAATGGGCCACTGCCCCCGCAAATGAGGCTATGTCGGCCACTATATCGGCGAAAGTTCGTTGTCTCTCGTCGTATAATACAACTGCCGTGTGGTACTTTTGTACTGTTATAGAATAGAATTTTTTTTTACATGATTTACATTGGTATCCAACTATAATCAAACAAGTGTTAGACGAAGTTGTGTATAGTGTTTTTTTTTTTCGATAACTCAGTAAATAAGCGAGGTATAATGAAAAATATTATTGAAGTTCAATGATGAAAAAATGAATTTTATACGAAAAATGTTGAATAAATTTTTTAAAATATTTTGCCGTGTTTTGTAGATATTTTGAAAAATTAAAATTTTTGTTAATTTTAAAATTTTTCAAAAAAAAAAAAATTAAACAAAAGAGTCAAATTTTAATAAAAAGTGCTTTTTTGTTTTGTTATTTTTTCGATAACTCGGTAAATAAGTGAAATAATTAAAAAAAGTTATAAGACGTAAATAATAGAGAATTAAATTTTTTACAAAAAATGTAGAATAAATTTTTTTAATATTTCACCGTGTTTTGAAGATATTTTAAAAAATTAAAATTTCGTTCAGTTTCAAAAGTTTTTTTAAAACATACAAAAATACAACAATAATAATTATTTCATGTTTTTTGGTATATAGAAAATTTAATTTTCAGTCATTCAAGTTCAGTTCAAAAAAATAAAATGAAAATGAAAAAAGGTCAATGTTTTAATAAAAAATACATTTTTTTCATTATCTCCTTTTGATAACTCGGTAAATAAACAAAATAAAAAAAAATAAATAAAAAATAAAAATAAAAAAAA
Organism: Macrocentrus cingulum; assembly: GCA_002156465.1. Classification (NCBI taxonomy): domain Eukaryota; kingdom Metazoa; phylum Arthropoda; class Insecta; order Hymenoptera; family Braconidae; genus Macrocentrus; species Macrocentrus cingulum. Next base: position 41,388 of record MVJL01009542.1, on the reverse strand, counting down.
AAATACAAAACTGAAATGATATAGGGAATTAAATTTTCTACAAAAAATCTAGACTCAAATTTTCTAATATTTCGCCTTGTTTTTGAGATATTAAAAAAAAAATCCAAATTTTTTAAATTCACAAACTTTTCAAAAACTGACAAAAATACAACAACAAAAAATTACCTCACGTTTTTTTACAGGAAATTCTATATATAGTATCGACATACTATCGAAGCTATCAACAAAAAACAAAAAAAAATTCTAAAAATGGCAAAAAGGACCCTCTTTTTTAGCGATGTATATACTGATGAAATTTACGGGAGAAAATGATCCATCAGCATATCCGCAAACATTTAAGATATTTTTATATATTTATCATCAAATATATGACTTATTGTCTGTACACCAATTCATGGATCAATGTCGAAAAATACATAGCTATTTATATTGTACAGGAGCACGCGGTACCACGCCACAATGAATGCTTGCATAGACGTCGTTTGCATTGTATACATACATTTCAAGTCTATCAACAGCCGACCTTGACATACTTGCACTAAATCCACATTTATGCATCGCTGAGTCGATATAATTGGCATGTAAATCCAGACAAATCAGCAATAACTATTACAATAAATACGACTTAAGCCTAAAAATCGATCCCTCTTTCATTTTTTTACATACACAAATTTTTTAATAAACCTCTTTCATATCAATTTTACATTACTTCATTCTGCATTTTTCAAAATTCAATCAGAACGACTCAACGAATTTTTTCTCCTTTCTTGCAATTAAATAATATCTCAATGCTATGTCGTGCAGATTTTGAATAAATTTCAAAGGTCTATACGAGGTCAAAATCGGTAATCCACCAACTATCGAACAGTTAGGTCGTTCTATTATTGTGTGTATCATCGCGCGCGTAGAATTTTCGCGCGAGTCGACTGCAGTGGCGCCACCAGTCTTTCATAGCCTCCTCTTCGTCGTCAACCTTCGGAAGTGTGTGTCGTTTTTCCGCAGTCCGCATGCTTCACACAACCGGCTGACTAACGTAAAACCAACCTCCCTTACTGCGGGAATTACCAGGGGCTATAATAACGACTAAAAATCCATCAAAATGGTGAGTAAAAATCCTCTCAATTTCTCCTCTAACTCTAAAAACGATTTTTCCTTCATCAAAACCACCGAAAACCCTTCTTCTCCCAACTGCATTATCCGAAACCAACATATATATAATTGCAGGTGGTGACAGACACAATGATAATGGACAATAACTGTCACCGCGAGGACCTGATGGCCCGGATGAACCGTGAGAGCATTATAATCAACAATTTCGTGGACGGTGAAGTTCTAACCTACAGTGTAGTGCTGATCGAGGGCAAGGCACCAATCCTCTGCTCCTACATTAACATTCGCGGTGACAAAAACACGATAACCCAGTGGCCCATCATCGCCGGGGAGTTCCGTATCCTCGTGGACTTGGTTCGCGGTCGAAACAACCTGGAACTCGAGGCGGGAGGTGTCAAACGCCGTCTCACGCTGACATACGAGCCGCGAAATACTCGACTGCGAGTGACACCGGTGTACGTGATCTGCAGCGGTCACGACGGCTACTTCCAGGGTCCGCTGGGCGAGGACAAGTCGCCAGAGAGCGCAGCAACACGCATTGGACTGGGTGCACGGCTTTTGCAGTCGGTCACAGCTGAAAAACTGCGAGAAGCCGGCCACGAGCGTCGTACATTCCAGTTGGAGCGCGACCTGGACGGTCCCGAGTGCCTGGTGATGCACAGCAACCTGCACGTAGACCGAGCGCGTGCCATGAATCAACGCGAGCTCTGGGAGTTTATCGGACGCGAGCTGATGACGGGTCCGTTGGCCTCGCGCGACAGGAAGTACCTGGCATTCCTCTCGTGCACGCGCTACAGGGGCGCTCCGAGTCCCCGCACGCACGAGGCCACTCTGGCGAGCACTCAGGGACACGCGGCCCTCGGTGGCGGAGGCCTCGCGCTCTTTGGCTCGGCCTGTTTGCACACGTGGCCCACGTGCCTCAGCCAAGTTGTGCCCAAGTTTCTCGACAGCACCCTCATCGACACGGACCTGCTGATGGACGACAGCAACTACCGCGGCACACACGGCGGCTGTTTGGCCACAACTCTTGGCTCGGTGCTCCACGAGCTCGGCCACACATTCGATTTGGGCCACACGCGCGAAGGGATCATGGGCCGCGGGTTTAACTACGTTGACCGAGTGTTTCTCGGCAGTCGGGCGGTTTTTACTGTTGATAATAACCGCAACAAAGTCCGCAGGGATCCGCAGCACACTACGGTTGCTCTTAGTAGGCCTCTCAGTGTCACTGTGACTGTCAGCCCGAAGCGCGGCCGACTCTTGTCCGAGACTATTCGACCCAGCGAGGAAATCAACTCACCGAATTTTGGCAGATTGTCCGCGCCAGCTAGTCCAGAGCTCAATAGAACCTTCTCCGGCAGTTTGGCCGCACTTGAGACCGTGCTGCAACCGGACAAAACCTTCTGGGGATCGTCCTGCGCTGCCATCCTCGCCTATCATCGCTGGTTTAATAGCCGGGATGTGGATAATCCTAATCCTCGTGGCCGAGCGGACAATCGAGATATTCAGTACAGTGCAAAGAGGTAGGATTTGAGTTATTATTAAGAGTAGATTCGATGTTGATGTATTTTTCGTTTTTCCAGGAATGTCATTCGCTCGCCGCATGGAATTCGTGTTATCGAGCTGCGAGATACGTCGAATGGAATGGTTGTGAGTGCTCGTCAATTTCCAGGTACTCGACCACCCTCTGAGGCTCTTGTTCCTATTGCTCCCTCGCACTGTTTTGCCTCGCTCACAGTTTTTGCGGAGGATTCTGCGGGCAATACACTGAAACAACCTCTCCCAACTGCATTTTAAAAATCCAAAAGGACGACTCACTCACTCATCGTGCTTAGAGACAGTGTGGTACGACTGTTTGCCTTGGCCTTGCTTATCAAATTACTACTCCCAGCATCGTCTTATACAATTTGACACTACATTTTATTACAAGGCTCTATATACTCTGAAGAGTGCGTGGGACATGCATTTTTTCTAGTCATCCGCATTTGAGGCCGCGTTTTTTGGCTGTGGCATATTTCGAGGTTATGTGGGATATATATATATATTTTTTTTTTTTCGAGTGAGCAATTACCAAAGTTTATGTTACTATACCATTCCATAATTGCTTTGTTCTCGAAAAGACTACTACATAACCTCTAGATATTTTAATTGTTAATTTTTGTTTTTTGTACAGTAATTTATGCTTATTTATTATTATATATTAATTTAAGGAATAATAATGACAAACGAAAGTGCACGTATATTAAATACTATACATAAATGACAATACAGACAGTATCGTAATTTATGTGAAATATATTTAAGATATATATATTTAAACTATATCTTATTTATTGATATGAATAAAATATGTATTGAGCAATAATATGATCTCTAGTATTTTTTGCGCATGTGCGGAAAAAATTATAAAATTTCCCTCAGAATCGTTTTATTTTTGTTTGTTCGGCCATTTTGGAATTTATAACGGAAGAAAAATCAATCAGAGGAAATTTTGTTTTCTATCTTTGAAACGATGTCAACGAAAAAAGAGGAAGATAAAAACCACGAAGAGGAGGAATCTACACATTGTAATTTGTATAATGAACTTTTAACAACATTTCCCAATGTTATTGATGGGGAAATCGACACGAAACACTTTCTTGCCGCTGCGCGAGCTACAGTTGGACTTGTTGGTACATGAAAAAAGTCCTTAAAAATACAAAAATTCGATTAAAACCCGGAAAATAAAATAAAAAACTACTTTTTCAGATAAATTTGGCAAAGTTTTTGCGCCAATCAAGTACGATATGCAGACAAACATTGAGGTAATATCATTTCTAATCGTCAATTTGTCAACTTAAAAACCAAAACGTCATTTCTTAAACTTAAAACGACACATCAGAACTTAACCTTATTTTTTCTATACAAAAAAAAAATTCATTTCTATCAGAAAATTTCAAACAATTACCTCACGGATACTGCGAACAATTCTACCCTGCAGGACTTGATATTGTCAGATCAGGGAGCAAACAAAAAATCGTCTGTAACCGACGCTTTATTGTGGCTAGTAAGGTCAGAAATAACCTCAAATACACAATCACTACAGAGATTAATATACGATATTAGTTTGAAAAATAAATTGAGTATAAAACCTATATTTTATCAGACTTTATGTTGATTTCAGAGCATTAAAGTTGGTCCAGTTGTTCCTTGAGAAGATAGTGGAGACCTCCAGGGCGAGAACGTGTTCGGAAGATCTCGTGGCTAACATAAAAGAGTCTTACCGAGAATCTTTGGAGCCATATCACGGTTGGATGGCTCACCAGCTCTTTGGCGTACGTCCGGTAACACGTGAAAAACCTTAAATTCATCCTAACTTTCCTACACAGTTGCTGTCGAGAATGGTGCCCTCGAGGACACAATTGCTGCTGACATTGGCGAACAATCAGCCGAATCGCGAGGCAACGACGCTCGGTGTTATAGAAAATTTCGTGCGTGGTCTCAAAATGAATTTGACAGTTTTGCAGAATGAGTTGGGAATTCTCTGATCAATAAATGAGTGAAAAAGTGGGTCTGGCATTTCAACGGGAGTGGGATTTATCAGCAAAACCGCAGACTTGAGCCATGTAAAATCGCATTAGGTGGTGAGAAGCAATATTTCTCAAAGCCAAAGTCCCGCTGATGATCTCAATCACCAGGAGACACAGCATCATAGCTGTTGAGGCTTTTTCAACGACAAATGGCAGCATATTAGCGTCCAGAAGGATGAAAAGCATCAGTGGCAGCTGTAGTAGTGTTGATATAAGCCAGAAACTCGCCATTTCCGGGATCTGACGAGTAGTGATAGAGATTTCAGTTGCTTTGTCGGTTTATCCATCGAATTTTGTACCCACCTTTTCAACTAAATTCCCGAGATAGCCAAAATACAATCGTAAACACTCCAGAATCACAATCACCAAGTATATGGTGATGGTTAGGAACCTGTAGAGCCCCGTTAGGTCGTAGTACTGGAAGCCGTGGCGTTACTCAGCTGTTATTGATTTTTTTAGTGTTTATTTGGACACATACCTTTGCATCGAGACCGAGAACTATGATGAAAACCCAAATGGGAAAGAGCCAGACATTGAAATATAGGGCCATTTGCAAAGGAAGACTGGATTTGATGACATTTCCTGTAAAAAGTAGAAATATTCGGTTTTTTTACTATGGTTAAGAATTGCGTTGGAAAGTTTTAAGTAAATACCTGTGTCCCAAAACTGTTTTTCACGATCATAATACACCAAACCGGGGAATAAATGGTCAGAAGCTGTGATTACCGTTGATCTCCACATTTTCTTCGTTAGTACATATCTTCTGGCTGTGGATAATGAGTTTTTTTTTTGTTCAATGATTGTGTCTGTGAGGGATGTCAGACGCCATGACACTCAAATGGCCGCTGCCTGCAACCGTGCAGTCCATTTGAAATTTCAGTTATTACAAGTGTGTACCAACCGCCCTTACATCAATTGTGTCTGTCTGTTTATTTGCCGACAAAATAAAATTCTGCTTTGACCTCTGTAAAGAAAAAAACATTTTTTAATACTTTTTAAAGCATTTAATACTATATTAGATGATTGTTTTCCGTAAATTTGAGGTTTACTCGCACGCACTATATTACATAAATATTTCCAATAATTTCGAGGTTTGGGGTCGTGCAAAAATCAGAGTGGTAAATTATGTTCAGAACTAAAGAATGAAAGATTTCATAGAAAACGAAACTTTCAAAAAATTAAAGTTTCAACGAACCGGGAACCGTTAACCCAAAAAGTATGATACTTGCCATACACGTTCTCATACGTAAGAAATCTATGTTTGCATAGATTTCAACCTACGATATTCATGATTTGGATAATATTTCAATTAATAATATGCCTAGCACACTTTTCATCTACCTCTCAATGTCCCTGAACATGTCGATCATAGTGCAACAGTCTTATAGACGATGTGAGTCAACGTGATGAGGACGGATTTCTCGGTGTAACCTGCGCATTTGGAATTTAATTGTTTAAGTAATAACTTAATAAGAATTACCAGACGATATGAGAATTAATTTCTGAACAGATATTCGCCTATTTTTCATACAGATTCACTATTTGAGTGATTGGCATCGTTGCCGTAATTACTACTGAACTCACGCTACTAAAAATAAAATTCTTTTGTCGACAGGGCTAAAGGATCGTCACAGCATGGCGCATATCAGCACTGGGAAAAAGAAAAAATTAACAGGTCACTCCCAATATACTCCCAACCCCAACATCATCCTCTTTCCTTTCTCTCCTCGATGAAACATCATCTACCATCTGCAAGTGGTATTTATCGCCTAATTGTAGTTTTATTTCTCGAAAAAATCCACATGGCCGTAATATCAAATATGACAGTTTGATTGACGTTGCCGAGCGAAAAAAATTTGTTTGTAACAAAATGGTGGATGAAAACGTAGAAAAATAGGAGAACATACCCTTGAAAATGATCCAGAATGATTTTTCCAACTGATTCAGGATATTTTAGGAATAATTCACATGCATTGAGACATTTCCAGGCTTAGTGAGTCTCAGAATATCCAGGATATCCAACAACTTAGGCAGTAATTTATCAGTAGATTCATGCCATCAGTTTTGCTGGTATTAATAACCTGGAAATACATATACAGGCATTAATCTTCAAATTTTTATTGATTAACAAAGAAATACAACTCACTCTGTTGTAGATTGACGTCGTTGGAGCGTTCCACAATTATTTTGAGAGGCTTGCTATGTTCCAATCATTCTCGCTGTTCCACGCCAGCATAGGCATCAGATTCGTTGGATTAATTGGATGCCAAGAAGAACCAGCTGCTCAGCATTTGCAGGCACTCGTAGATGTGGTCAGGATCCAGCTGGTAATACCTCAACGAGAAAAGTCACACATAAACTCTCACATTCACCACGCACAGGCTTTTGCACAAGCGTAAGAACAATGTCGTTACTTTCACTCATTTTTTTTAACTCACTTAGTAAGCTATATCACCAATTTTGACATAAAATCCACTAAATTCCACACAGATAGAAACATAGACACTGCCATACCGTGCATAACCTCACTTTTCGATGTTCGTAGCGCGCAAAAATTTTTAAGTTTATACTTAGAATGTCGATAAAATAGAGAGCTACATTGTTACCGGCAGTTTACTGGTCACTAGTGACCTCTTTCGTCCATTTTGTACGCGAGAATGTTTATTTTGAAATAACGAGTGTAATTTTAATCAGACGCAATAGTTTGTTAGTATTTTAATGTATACCGGATGTTTGATAATGGTATAATCAGTATGAAGTAATTTGCATACAAATTGAGAGCAAGCGCATCGGAATTCATAATATTTTATTCTCTCTCTCGCATCGCGATTGCGCAATCTCAACAATCAGCTGTTTCCAGCTGTCTTATTTATTGTTCCATGTATGATAACTGCAAGTATTGTTTGAGTGTATAAGAAATTTAATCGAAATTTATCATATTCACGATGCTTGCATCACTAAAGAAAATATGCAGTGCATCTGTAAGTATATAAAATAAATAATTATCACACTATTTATTACGGAATTTTCGTTGACCTAACCTAAAAATTATATAACATACGTGTTGGAAACTTCAAAAAAATGATTATAAATTGTAAAATTTTACTTATAGGCACTAAAAAATGTCAGACAACTACAAATCTCATCTACCCGGACATCTGATCATTTATTTGTCGTAAGTACTCTACTGCTAGAATATAATCAATAAAACTTGCGAAACTAAAATCTTCATTGACACTTGCAGCATCGAGATTCGGAGCAGGACAATCCAAATATTCCTTTTGAATTCAATGAAGCAAATAAAAAACGTGTCGAGGCAATTCTTGGAATTTATCCTGAAGGTCACAAAAGAGGAGCAATGATTCCACTGCTAGATTTGGCACAGCGTCAGCACGGTTGGTTGCCAATATCAGCAATGCACAAAGTCGCCGAAATTCTGAATGTGTCAAACATGCGTGTTTACGAAGTGGCGACATTCTACACGATGTTTAATCGACAGCCCATGGGGAAATATCACGTGCAGATCTGCACATGCACTCCCTGCTGGCTGCGAGACTCTGACTCTATAGTCAAGGCAGTGGAGGAGGCAACCAACTGCAAACTGGGCGCAACATCCGCCGATAAAATGTTTACTCTGTCGGAAGTTGAGTGTCTGGGAGCCTGTGCCAACGCTCCAATGCTCCAAGTTAACGATGACTACTATGTACGTTGATTAAACCCATTGACTATCACAAACTAAACTAATCTAAAAAATATATTTCAGGAGGATCTAACACCTGAGACAACAAAAACAATAATAAATAAATTTAAATCCGGAGAGAGGCCATTGCCTGGTCCACAAGTGTCCAACAGGTTTGCGGCAGATCCTGCTGACGGATTGACCTCACTTACAAGCCCACCACCGCGTCCTGGCGACGGTGTACGCAGTGATTTATAAAATCCCAATGACTAATTAGTCGATGGCTGGTATTTAATATTTATATTTTATCAGCGCGTATGATACGGTCACACATAAATATATATACGCTAGGTAAATCTGTGAATAATAATCGTATGACTGAAACGAGACTTTATTTGAATTCATAAATAACTTCTGTATCCAATACCATGAATTTCCATATGATTGCATCTATAGACAGATTACCTGTCATTACTCACGCGTTTCAGGCGTAAACGTATAGCCAACAACGATTTATCTGTAAACACCATCTGGTAATTTACAGAGGTTCAACGCACTGGGTCACGAATCATATCATGCCCACTCGTAAAATCACATAAAGTCAATTGTTGAACAATAATAACAGCTAATAAGAAGAAGAAGAAGAAGCAGAAGAAAAAGAAGAAGAGCAGGAAAAAACAATAAAAAAACATCAAACGAAGAAAGTTATGGACAAACGAAAAGCCTGTGGATTTATTGGAACACGTATGGTCTCGTTTTCTTGACGAAGAACACCCAGCAATAAAGTCTGTGAGGTCATAAACGTCGCGGATTTATTTCTTCGAGTTTTTCACATGACCGACCACGCAGGAAAAGAAAAAATCCTGACATGAATTCACGAATGAAAAGAAGAATATAACGACAGCATGGCGTTGCGATATACAGGACGATTTATTGCCATATGAGAAGGTCTAAACAACAACAAGAAAAAAAAGAGGGATAAAAACACACTACCACCTTTTACACTATTGTATATAATAGTGATAATAATAACCTGCCTATGATAACCATTATGTACGCACATTTTATTGGGCGGGGTTGCGGCGGACACCATGGGGCGCTTGCGTCACCAAATGAGCAAGAAATCCAAAGTCCCAAGAGTCGTCCATAAATTACGGCGCTTATTCGATATAGCCGCGTGTGGGACATGAAATTATGCGAGAAATTTAACCCTCAACTGTCGTCGTCGTGGATGCGGCAACGATGTGAATGTGTGTGGCATAAAATTGGCGGAATTTGAGGCGAGTGAAATGTAATAATAATCCAGGCAATAATCCAAAAATATTCATACATCGGCGAGGATCTGAGAGAGGATGAGAGCGCATCTGGTCTGTCGGTCATCGGTGTCAAGAGAAAATGAAACAACAGAAGCGAGAGAAGGGGTATTTTCTTGGAAGCCACGATAAAAGAGCGCGACGCAAGCGCCTACGAGCCCTTTGCTTTGAAATTGTCTATGTATACTCCCTCCCACTGTGGCATCGTGTGGTCTGGCTTGGTGTGTAAGCTCTATTGCAGCTTTCAACCCCTGCCGACAGGGCTGTCTGGCATCAGAGGGGCTGATGCTGCGAGGCGACGCGGTGTTAGTGCATCTCCCAACTGGGATCGGTGTCAATCGCTGCTGTGCGCTCATCCTCAAAGGATGACTTTGCAGCTTCCACACCCTTTGCCCAAGACGCCAATTGCTCAGCTACACACCTGGTCCTCATCCCAGTACATAATAGTCATTCGGCTCAGTTCCAAAAGTGTTTAGTATCGTATCAGCATGAAAATTCCCAAGTGAAACGTGGAATTAACAATTGGAGCGTTCATCTGAAAATCATGAGACTATTGGGAAAACATTGAGATTGGTAAAGTACAAACAAACTGTTTTCATTGTTGGATAATTATCGGTCATTATCTCTAATACTACGTTCGCGGATGATACGAAACACACTTGACTGCTCTGATGGGGATGCGAGGGAAATATTCAACCACACCTGCGCTCGCGCTCGTTCTGGCTAATCACTTGGAAACTAATAATCGTATCATTATAGCCTCGATAACGCGCGTGCCACTTGTATGAGAATATTATCCTCTCCACCGCAATGTTGTTGGCGTGTTGGATGTGCTTTATGGCGCGTGGCATTTGTTGCGGGCTAAGGGGGTGCAAACAAAGGGCAAAAAAGGGCAATGGGCGTGTGAAGGCATTCAAGTGCTCGGCTGCTCTTCAGACTGCGCTCTTTAGCACACAACAGGGAAATACTGCGTCTGGAATCTTGTGTGCAATTTCGATGCGGTCACACATTTTTTCCTTTTTTTTTCATCTTAATTGTTTTTCCGGAGAATTTTGTTAAATTAAAAGCCCTACTCACCTTTTGCATATTTTATTTTGTCATTTACAATTCATTGACTTTGTGACACGGTGTGCTCTACTGGCCGCAACCGTATAGCATCACAGGGAAAAAGCCACGTTTGCCAATAGGAAGTAATAAATTGGAATGCAGCGATCGTTTTACCATGCAAATTGCCGCGGATTGATATTGGATTATAATTTATATTCATCAGAGCGACTTCAGGGTGAATATCGAGTGACCAAAAAGGGGTGGTAGTAGCTGTGTCTCGGAATATCAGTATGGAATCAATCAAAGACTGCACAGCTTGTTTGATTTCTTTTTTTCTTTTTATCCACGCGATGACATATTCCCTCGACGTGGATTTTTATTCATCTCAATCCGTGTGCCGCGTGTATGAATCTATTGGAATACATTGGATTTTAATTATCATTTATGATAAAAAAAAAAAAAAGAGAAAAAACGGTATTTTTTTTTTTCTTCTTTTCTCTTCGGCGATTTTCACTCATTTCGAGCACGATTTATTCACTTGATCCTGTTTCGCATGGAAATAGTATATATATACACAATTGAATTAACCGGGCGCGTATAATTAAATAGCTAGATTCCACGACGACTAATCGATGAGATTTAATTTAAACTCATGTGTATTAAATTTACAAGAATAATTTTAAATTAATTTTCCAAATATCTTTTAATCTGTTGTGTGTCTTATTTTGCTTGTTTTCTTTTGGTTTTTTCTGTATAGAATTAATGGACTGATGCTGATGAATCGTGGCAGTAAGGCGGCTAGATTAATTTCAAGTTGACGTTGAATTTTACAAAGATGGAAGAAGCAACAAGAGAAGCTACTGAGCGTCTTGAGTTATTAAAGTGGAGACATATCGAATTCTCAGTGTGAATAGACTTCAAGGAGAGAGAGAGAGAGAATAAAATGAGTTTCCTGGTGTTCTTGGTGCTGTTGAATATCGTCATGCAAACGAGTAAGTGAACTTGAGCGTTCAAGCTCTTGCTAATGAAGTTCTTTTAAACAATTTCGCGTTTAATTAGCCATATTTTATGTTGGAAGACCCATCAAGATTCAGTCTGCCTCATAATTATAACTATATACTATAGAAGTAATTTATGAAGCATGAATAAAAAAGCATAAAAAACTAAAAAGTACTTCTTCACACTCTTATACAGTTTTTTTTTTTTTTCTTTTTAGACTATCCATCGATGACGGTTACAGCAGAGCTACTACAGCAACGATCAAACGTCAATTCTGTGGGTAAAACTCCGAGTTCAACCCTCGCATCTGACGTTGATTTACCGCCTACTTTGCCAATGACATTTCTCACTGGAAATTCCAGCGTTATCTCAGCCCAGTCTGGATCTACTGCTCTTTTGCCGTGTGTCGTTAAGAACATTGGAGATGGCACAGTAAGTTTATGTGTATTTATCTATATAATACTTATATTCTCTCTCAGAGTATTTTCGGATTAATTTCCAACACTGCTCATATCATCCATTGTTTTGCTCCAGTTTTTTTTCCATCATCTCTCTCTCTCTCTCTCCGGTTTTTTCTCCAACTATATGAATCAAGGCATAATGAAATTATTAATTAATTAAACTGGTGATGCTCAAACACACTGAAGAGCGTGCAGCACTTTTATGCGCGTGGTAAAATTGAATTTTTCAGGAATTAAAAAAAAGAATAATTGGTAATAATATTATAATAATCGTAAAATATAAAAGCTTTGATGTTAAAATTTATGATGAAATGTTCTCTGGCATTTTTCCATAGTTATGAGAAGCACTTACATTGATTTTTCAGTGGACAATAACATTATTGAAGTATATCTCGTGTGTGGTTTTTATATACATTATGCAGGTTATGTGTTTTATTACCGCGGGAATTTGAGTTTAATCGTCGTGGCGTTACGTAATAGCGGGGAAAGATTAAAAGTTATGGTTATAGGGCAAACTCTTGTGACGATATATATTCTGTATGGTATTATTTGCCTGTTAGAGTAGAGTAGTATGTTCTTATAAATAGAGACAAACTCTCCTGAACAAGCTTAATCTCTAAAATAAGCATTAAAACAAACAAAAATATTGCTAGCACTCATCAACTCCATATGAGAGCCTCCGCACATGGCTAAATGTCATATATGAAGTACATATTAGGGTGGAGCAAAAAAAATCGACTATATTTTTGTTTTTCGGGTCTCATATCAATAAATCTTCATAGTTTATTATGTTTTAAGAGCCTTAAAAGAAAAAAATCAGCCTTAATCTGCAACAATAGTGAGAATTTAATTGTAGAAAATTTTTTTTTTCTACAATTATTAATAAGTTCTACAAAGTTTCAGTTTAAAATATTAATTTTAACGGTGACCTAAGTATATTTTTGAACGACTTTTTAATAGTAATATTAAAACTTGATTATTTTTTTGTCGTAAAATACCTTGTAAAATTAAGAAAATGAACAAATACAACGTTTTAAAATGTTAATAGTCACAAAAAGTGGTGCGAAAAAAAAGAATAAAAAAAAAAATTGTTCACTATTACATTTTGACTGTTTTTAGAGATTTTAAAATTCGTGAGTGACCTCTAAAAATGTTTGATGTATATATATCGAGCTGATTTTTTAGAGGACTCTTAAAACATGATGAACTATGATTTTTTTGATACGAGACCCGATAAACCAAAATAATATGTTTTTTTGCGCTATACCCTACTACATATCATACATACCATTATTTTTTTTTTTTTTTGCACATTCCTTACGCGAAGCAATAATAGGGTGTGCTCTACACTCGCCTAGTCAATTTTCGCAAATATTTCTAGCTACAATAGCATAGTACTCGATGAATTTTGATTTAATTCCTGTAAATCCTGTTTTTTTTCTATTTACGACACTTGAATCTTCATTTTAAAAAAAATTTTATATGCCTTACTTTTTTTATTTAACCATAATCAATGATTTATTTTCATTTTTTACGACTAGTAGACTTGATTGCAGCCGTAATTATTTATAAAAACACTTGAAATTGATCATAATCTATTTATTTATCGCGATATACACAACCTCTATTGGATTTCGCTTTTCTTACATTCAATTTGATTTATTATATATTTAAAAAAAAAATTATAAACTTTTTTATAACAATAATCAAAAGGGGCAGTGCTCTATGGTTTTACCATGTATTTATTTGTTTATTCATTTATATTACTATTGAGTGAAAATTAATGCAAATAATTCTGCTAAATACTTTGGCTATATAAACAACAAGAAAAAAAGAGCTAAGGAAAAAATCTATAAAAATTAAATATTCATAAAAGAAAATGATTGAATTTTTCATTTTCATTTTTAAACGATAAAAATCACTTTTGATTGAATTTTTACGTGAAACCAACCAAAAATTTCATGAAAAATTTTCTTCTTTTTATGACAAATAAATATTTTCAAAAAATTTATACCGCGATATACAGTATTTGCGTAGATGATTTCTTTTTTTTCTACATTTAATTCGACTCATTATTGCATTTTAAAAACAAATTACAAACTTTTTTGGGTTCTATGTATATTTTTGTCTGCTTGCAAATGGATATACTTCTCCGCCATGCCGGTGAACGTGTATGATACGGTTATAGGGAGGAAAAGAGGATTTAACAAGAAAATTGCTGTATATTTAGCTTTTCATAAAATCCAATATAACTGGTCCATAAGGTTGATATCGGAAAAATAGAAAAGCTTTTACAATTGAAGTGTGTGTAGTTGTTGGGATTATCGTGCAATATGGCGGCGCGCGGACACAAGATTTAAAATGCAAGCCACATATTCGAGAGCACAGATGCGCGGGTGTTCTTATATATAGCGAAAAAAATGCAATTCAACGACAAATTAGTAGCCCAGAAAGTTTCATCACGAAGCACCCCAAGTATATACTTTGTATATATATGTATATACATGTGAGTGCGACGGGGAGAAGCAAGGAGAATCGAGTTACTGCCTTATGGCAGCCGAGCGTTTCGCCAGGCAATAAACTCAACCGTGTTTTAACTAGTTTCATCCCTGAACCAATCCAAAAGCTGGAAAATATTGTTATTAAAAGCTTATTCGTGGAATGAGAGGGCAGAGTGTGTCAGACTCGACGACAATAGCAACTAATTATACACGTAAATAAATTCTAAGTAAATTTATTATTATAGTTTCTCAACTAGTTGTAACGATTTACTTGTCCGCTGATGCGGGCTTATAGGTCAGTTGGATCCGGCGAAAGGACATTCAACAATTATTAACTGTTGGATTGACGACGTATGCAAGCGATGGGCGCTTTCAAGCGATCCATCTGCATCATATTGAAGACTGGACTCTGCAAATAAAGTACGTTCAGTGGAGAGATGCCGGAATGTTCGAGTGCCAAGTATCAACCCATCCACCCGCAAGTATATTTACGTTCCTCGAGGTCGTTGGTAAGCATTTATATTAAAAGATTTCGTCTCGTTTCGTCCTTTTTGCGCGCGTATAAATATGTATGAGAGGGAGGATGAATGTGCAGATGAGCCTGATCATTCTTTGTAGGCTTGAATATTCCCCCTTGTAGTTCCCCTCCAGACTACTATTCAAGGGAAAAAGTTAATGCCAGAAATTTAGAAAAAAAAATTCTCTATATCCTGTTACTATAATGCCAAAAGGGCGTACGTAATTTTTTTTTTTTTTTTTCATTAATATTTAAATAACTCGGTAAACAATGGAAATAACGAAAAATGTGATAAGAGTGAAACGATTGGAAATTTAATTTTCTACAAATAATGTTGAATAAATTTTTATGATATTTTATTTGATATTCGAGATATCTCTAAAAAATGAGAATTTTACTCGTTACTCATTTTTTTTTTTTTTTTGTTTATATTGAGATAACTCGATAAATAATTGAAATAACAAAAAATATAAGAAAAATGAAATAATTGGAAATTTGAATCTCTACAAAAAATGAAGAATAATTTTTTTTAAGTATTTTTCCGTGTTTTCGAGATTGATTTGATTTTCAAGATATTTTGAAAATTTTTAAAAATCCAAAATTTCTCAATAACTAAGTCAGATACAAAAAAACTTTATTTAACATTTTTTGTAGAGAATTTAATTCCCAATCATTTAGATCTTATAATATTTTTCATTATTTCGCTTATTTACCGAGTTATTGCGAAAAAATCGTCGTAATACGTGAAAAAAAAAAATTAATTAGCGACAATTTTTCATTGTAGAGGCACGTACAAAAATCGATGGGCCGGTGGAGAAATTTGTTCGCCCAGGTAGTACGCTTCAGCTTCACTGTCAAGTGGAAAATTCGACTGAAAGTCCTTCGTATCTATTTTGGTACCACAACTTCCGGATGATAAACTACGACGTCGATCAGGGAGTAAATGTCAGCACGAATCTCGAGAGTCGTGAGAGTTGGCTAGAGGTGCCAAAGGCATCGGACAGACACTCCGGAAATTACACGTGTGAGGCAAGCAATGCTCAACCATCGCGAGTTTTCGTTCACATATTTAACGGCGACAATCCAGCAGCAATGCAACACAGTTTGGCACCCGGAAAATCAACATTTTTTGCCACTATAGCGTGGCTTATAATTTCCGCAATGCTTGAAATTGCAATTGATTGTCGCTTGTTGCAATTTGTTTAAAAGTAGCCATCAAACAAACCAAATAAACTAAGTGAAACCACAAAGAGATTAATCGAAATGACAAAATACCCGTGTTGTTCACGAGCGATAAGAAACAAAATGTAAATATTGCATGTGTATGATATAAATAATATTCCCAAAACTATAAACACAATTACGGTGTCTGTGTTTGTGTGTATTATAATTCCGCATTCCTTCAGTACAATATAGACTTAAATTGACCAAATAGTGATCTAATAGGTCGATAAATTGTAATTAACGCTATAATTCCTGTTAAAACTGTACACAAAGTAGCAATTTCTTGTCCTGCAGTTTTAATCATCCATCCTTTTTGATAGCCATAACATTGTGCAAGCATTCCCAAGATAAAACACACAATTCCCAAGAAGTTATGAATAAATTTTGAGAAAACTGGACGCATATATCTACTTAATTTTACAGCAAAAAACACTGGCACACCCGACAATCCTATAAAACAACTTGCACCAACTGATGCAATCCCTAAAATACCATGAATACTCTTAAAATGCACTGTTCTAGTTTTATATAAAACAACAATTCCCGCAATGTTGAATGAAACACCCAAGAATTGAAGAAACCAGTGAAGATGATTCGTTCCATGTCGTGACACTTGACGAGACCATAAATTTTCTTCAGAAAGTACGGAAAATGCCTCAGACATTAGAAGAACGTACTGAAAAAAAGTTTTATATTCAGATTATAAATATTATTTTTATAGTCTAGAGATCAACGCAGCGAAAATATTAAAAAGAAAAATTTTTTTTACGACACTTACACCAACTGTGCACAATCCCACGTGGACATTCAGCGCCGAGACATATTGACCAGTTAAATAAAGCATATATCCAGTGACTAGGATGATAAAAATATGATTTACAAGGTTACTTATAGTTAGAATAATTCCATAACCATCTCGATTTGATATAGATCCAATCATTGTGCTGAAAAAAAAAATTATTTGCTCCAAGATATTCAACTACAACTGTCAATTGACAATCGATTATTACGACTGTTAACTGAAATACTCGATTTCATCTTGGTCTAATCATTCGGCCATTTAATTGGGACAAATTGTGATTAAGGTTATAGATTAAATTGAAACATTGCTGAGAGTGATTGTTAATTATTCTCTCTGTTATCAGTCTGCTGTGTCAAGCAGCACGTATTCCACATAATCAACACGATTGATAATATTCGGAGATTTGATTATCTTTAGCAATCATACTGTTTGAGAAAAATACAAAAAAAAAACTCGTTTTTTTTTAATTTAATATTTACAGGTACTCATTTTCCGCCATTGTATCGCGACATTATCTATTCAAACGCTCGAGTTTCCTCAATACATACCTTTCATGCAGTATCGATTGAATATCGAATAACGTGTGATAACTATACACACAGTAGTGACACAAAGAAAAATTTTCCGGCATCATGTTGAGAGATTTACGACAGTTATTTCCACATCAGCCTTTTGGCAAGTGCTTTATCAGCAGATTAGTATCATCAGAACGGTCATTTTGAAATTTTACGTCAAGTACAATAATAATTCCAAAAATGTATACATCAACATGCCATGTTTTTTTCTTGTTTTTTTTTCTCTGCTGATGATTATTATATGATGCAATTTGATACTTTGAAAAGTGAGGACACAAGGTATAAAAAAGATGACAGGAATTCTTCAAGCCATCATTGTCACTGGTTCTTTTGAGATATTCAGTTGCTCACAAGATGGCACAATTCTTTACAATCGCACTCTTTTTCTGCCTTATGGCCCAAGGGTAATATAACTCAAATTTTTAAACCATAAACTACATCGATAAAAATAATTTAATCGTTTTTCCCCCGTGTAAAAATTAAAGATTGGCAGATAAAGGCAGATGTACGTGTGGAGGATTTGAATCTAGCAGCAAGCAACTTGAAATACAGGATGATATGCCGAAAAAAGTGCCTTGCACAGACGAAGGAGTTGGTCAATGCATGGGAATGTGTATGCTCGCGGTAAGTCAGACACAGAAAAGCTATCTTACAATGCATAAATCTTTTTTATAACTGACATATTCCAAAGTGATAGATTTAGTTATCTTTTTTGTTTTTAAAAAAAGGTTGCAAAGCATATACGAGACGGAGGAGCTGCTATTTGCCAACGATTGAACCGAGACGTTGATAATCTAAAGGTAAATTTGCTTATTTTTTTTTTTTTGGCATACTTGAAAAATTGCAATGAATATTCTGATGATAATTGATTTCAGATGGAACTTAACGTTAAAATTTGCAATGCAAATGGATGGATACCAACTGGAAAAAAAATGGAACAAGGAATTTGTTGCCGTAATGGAAAAATAAAATCGTGTTAGTCTCGATGCGATGCAACAACAAAAACCAATAACTCGATAAAATTCTCCATTTAACAATGAATCTCTCACCAAGCTCTATAGACATCTTTGCTAAATAATTATTGGATTTTACGTGGTAAATAGTAGGTATTATCGTTGCGAGCAAAGAATTAATAATCCAAAAGTATATATCATTAAAACATTTAATCTGACAATTTATAAAAAATAAGCATTTAATAAAAAATCGCAAGATTTTACATCCGTATAATTGTTAAATATTGTCCACATCAAAAACAGCGACAAAAGTTCAAGAATCTCGTAACTTACTGCGCTTTCACCTCGTCAAAGGCTATAACAATATCTTTCAGCAAATTCTCAAGCTTCTCAAGAGCCTGTCGGACCTCTTGACTGTCGTGAAATGCCACCTGCTTCACATTGGATATCACAGATTGTAGAGAAAGCTTGGCACTACCGAGCATCGATCGCTTCTGTCCGATAGATGCATTTTTGACGCATTGTAAATAAGTTTGTGCCAAACTCTGACACAATTCCAGTACATTTTTAATCGATTCAACAGTCTGTCGCCACGTTGGATCAGCAACAGAAGCCCGATAAGCTCGTTGCAGATACAGAGCAGCTTTCTGACAATCTAAATCCGTTTTATGGAGGGCAGTGAGCTGAGCATAAAGCCTCCAAATGTCCGGATTATTGTGCACCAATGCAGTCAGTCGTCCAAAGAGTTCAAGCGTTTTATGATGCAGTTTCTCATTAGATTCAGGCATCTCAGAATCGTTCATTTGTTCGGTAATTGACTTTGTCAGTACTCTGAGTACTTCGACGTCTACATGCTTGCCCTTGAGATCTAAAATACGATGATAACACTTGATAACCTCGAAGAATTGGTTCAAGTCAATGCTGACAATCATTAAATTGTCCCACACCTCCCATTTCTCGTAATTACACTTGACTGCGTCTTGAAGTGCGCTAAAAGCACGAGATTTATCGCCCAACTTGATGTAAGCCTTGGCTAAATTATTCCAAGCCTCAAAACTCGTTTGTTCGAGTTCACAGTAGCGTCTGTAAGCCTTGGCAGCTAATTTCCAGTCTTCAACTTGTAATGCAGCAAATCCAAGACGAATCCAAACACTTTCTTGAATGTTGTTCAACTCAACGGATAAATGCAGGTGTGGAATTGCTTCAGAATAGTTTTTCTTTGTGAAATAATACATTCCCCAATGTCTTTGAACACGACTGCTCTTCTCCTCCGACAATTTCCACGCCGTCTCATAGTGATTCACATTCTGCTCGGTATCGCCCAATAAACACCACAATTTAACACTCGGTTTTTTTCCAATCTCTTGTTTAATAATTTCGGCAGCCTGAAAAATGAAAAAAATTTATTCTAGCATGAGAAATTAATTTTTTTTCCAATGATTTCGCGTGTTTAATAGCAAAAAGGCGTATAAAAAAAATTCTATTGTTGTTTTAAAACTAAATATCTTTAAAACTATTGAAGATGGAAAATTTTCTCAAGAGATCTTTTTTGTAGAGAATTTAATTATCTAGAAAAAAGGTTCTTAACAAAATTTATCCAACTGGGATCGTTATCAAGATATTAGCAACTTTTGGTTTTAGATACGCGAATTTTGGATTGTTTTTACTTACTTTATGATGAAGATCTAAAATTGTATAGCAGACAATGACTTCCTCCCAGAGGTGAAGCTGTAAGTAGAGTTCAAGAGCACTCTTAGCCATTCCTAGACTCAACATTGCGTCAGCCAAGTTTTGTTTGAATACCCAGATTGGCTTCATACCACTGGCAAAAAGAAAATACGTCCTGTGGAAAACACTCGGCTTTGATTGGCAGTATTGTCCTATGAGGCTTTCAGTCTGAGACAAAGCTCGTTCTATGCCCCGCTTATCCTTCATTTCTAGCACACTGCGCTGTCGAAGAGCTTCCATTTTCAATGCCCAATTATTTGTACTTTCTATGACTGTTTCTAGATGTGGTACGATCTCTTCATCAGCGAGATTGTCTTTTGGTTGACAAATTTGTAGATATAAACTCTTGCCAAGAATTATTGATTCCTCATATGTACCCAATTTTACTTGTTCAATTTCCTCCAAAAAATTAATTCGTTCCAATCGCAAATCATCGTTTAAATTGACAGATGCCGGCAGATCAGGGCATGATTCATGCGGATAAATTTGTTTTGTCTTGACACGCAAGAATAATTGAGGTTTTGCATCCTGTTGGAACTTTGTACGCTTCCCCATGGCTCCTTCCAGCTCGACACTCAAGTTCGACACCGATTGAGCTCGGTTCAAGTGATATTCACAATTATTTATACGTTTGTAGAGCAGCCAAAAGTTTGCGGCTTCAACGTGGAACATTGTTTCGAGACTCTGGTCGTTTACAATTGTCCAAAGATCCCAGTGAATCATCTTGTCGATTAATTCCTCGCATTGTTTCAAAATTGAGCCAGATGTCTCGTCCAAAATCAATTGATGAATGTAATTGGCTCGCATTAGCCACCACGCTGTGGTTTCACATGTTTTCTGTAATTTTCTATTGGAAAATATACTTTTTGCAAAGTATAAAAGTTCCAAGTGGGTCACGTTCTCGTTGCATTGGTCCTCAAGAGCCAAAAATTTGTTTGCTTCCTCTCGCTTCGAGACTAACCACCCAACAATAGTTTCAGACACTTCTGGTCCGGTAAAGTTGCACTGAATAAAGGAATACAGTGCCGCTATTCCAGTGCATAACCACTCGATGTATTGACAATTGTTTTCAATCGCCTGATCGATAATTACTGTAAGATTGTCATTGGTCACGATGGAAGTGAGGTTCAGCTTGCCAGACAAATTCTCCAGGACTTTTTCATAGTAGAATGTACTTTTATTGTCGGCCGGGGCACCTAATAACGTTAAATTAATCTATATTTTGAGGTTAAATACTTTATTAAGTGGGCTAGGATCAATAACTTACATTCGGCTAGGATAAATTTCGTCAGATGAGAGCATTCCAATAACTTGGCAAGTTTCCGCTCGTCCATTTCATCCATTTTTTCTACAACCACACAATTAAAATTAATATTTGATTGATTAAAAAATTTCTAAAAATTTTGTAAAAGCTAAAAAATGCACGTGGACACAAAAATACCAGATATTTCGATGGAGAAATCTGCAATACCGACAGTTATTAATCAAACTAGATGTCGCGTCAAACCGCCATTTTGAATGAAATTTTCGCGCCAATAAAAAAAAAAACTTTTTATAAATTTCAAAATAACATATTTATTAAATATTTAATATTTATAATATTATATAAATAGGTGATTATATGTAGGTTACAGATTGTATACAAGTTGGTTTAAAAAATTTTTTTTCCTGAACTGGCATTTAAAGTATATATACGGAAACAATCTAGCGATAATAATAAGCAGAGTAAAATTACAAAATGCTGAGAAACTGTGAGAGAATTAGTTTGGCAAGAGAATTTGTGTGGTAGATTGTTAAACAAAGTGGGGAAGTACTCTCGCGCGATGGTTAAAAAAGACAAAGCCGTTAATTGTGCGTTAATTCTCTTCCTCTTTTCAAACTCTCTTATTGTTGTCTTACTTTTAATATACAATAAGGTTATCCATATGTATATATGCGTTCCGTATATACTATACACGTTCCACTCCAAGTAAAAAGAAAAGCCCCACGTGAACACGTATATATCTGAGAAATTGCGTAAGTGGGACAATCATCTCTAGTTTACTATTGTTCTTCAAGACGCGCTGGAAAAGCCCAACTCCAAGAACTAATTAACTGATGACGATGCACGCAGTTTCTCATATTGCCCTCTGATGTGGAAATCCACAAAATTTGTTATGGCAATTAACCTGAAAAAAAAATCCTACGTATACTGTGTGCGCGCGTGGTATATCCTGTTTCGTTGCAACAACCTGCACACATTTCAGTGTATTCTAACCCAGAAATCATTATCAATTTTTCCTTTGACACAAAGCAATGGCCACTTGAACGCCCAACAAAGCCACCTACACGACTTCCGGCCGTCTTCTCGACCAAATAAGAACTTTGTCAACCACCACGAAGAAGCGGCTCTCTCGAGGCTTCAGATGGCCGTGTTGCGAGCACTGCCGCCTACGAGGACGCGTCCTTCTCGCGTGTCCCTACAATAAAACGTAAACCAAAACGGGCAGCGAGTCGTGCGCGTTTCAAAACACCCACGTGTGCCCACATATCCTCTCGCCTTCATATTACATGTACACACACGGGTATTTCACACGAGCTCCAGTTTACACGCTACTCTCTAAAATTTGAATCAGTCGTTTTCGACTGATTCTCAGTATTTTTCTGCTGATTTATATAGCCAACACAAAATAAACTGCTGCAGAAATAGCTGATAGCTGATAAATTAGCCATCTTAATGGCTAAATTAAATGCGGATTTGTGAAAACACTGATTTTTCAGCAATCTTTTGAATAACTGATTTTTAATCAGCAAAAAAAAGAACTGCGAATTCAGTTCAAAATATAATAACTGATTAGAATTTGAAGAGTAGGCCATCAGGAGCCCTAAAAATCAATGGGGGGAAGCGAATCAGCCATCAGAAATTCTCAAAGCAAAAAAAAACCTTTTCCCGCTGGATCGAATGACAAAAATATCTCTGCGTCTTGTTTATACGCCTTGTATATTTAGACGCCACGAGAAATAAACATTCAAATGCTCTCTTATTTTGCCAAGAGAGAGATATTGCAATACTCTCTAAATCCAAACCAACTGATTTCGCATCAGTTCTTTTTTATTGATTAAATTCAAAAGATTGCTGGAAAATCAGTGTTTTAACAAATTCGCATTTGATTTAGCCATTAAAATGGCTGATTTATTAGCTATCAGCTATTTCTGCAGCATTTTATTTTGTGCTGACTATAAATCAGCAGAAAAACACTGAAAATCAGTCGAAAAACGACTAATTCGAATTTATCGAGTGGAATTAAGTGTAAAAATTCAAGTTTCGACCGCATTGAACGTACATCTCGCTGTCTTATAAAGATAATAATAATAAGATATAGAATTACTGGTGTATACACGTCACGACGATGACCAATGACGATAATTTTAAAAAAATGTGCACACTCAAGCTTGCAGATTTTTATACACACTGGCTTATAGAGGCTTAGCTTATTTAAATGTGTGTTAGATTTTACGTTGAATGGCACGCGAAAGTACTCTCTACACGTGCTCTTTTGCGTATGTGAGACGGATGCGCACACGAAAGTAAGCCTTGTGCCCCCTCTTGCGTATTATTTTGCTGTCGCCGCGCGCACGACCACGGCGCCCAACTGTCGTACAAGCATGCCGCATCACAGCTTCATTCATATTTTTTCCCCTTCAACTACATATACGAGAGTCTATACGTCGTTGTAATGTCGTACCTCCATTCACGCGACAATCTCGCTCGTATACTCTGTCAGATTAGGTCACTGCAGCTGTCTCACCTCGTCACCATTGACTAATAAATTCGTCAAACGTAACCAGGCGTGTTGGAGAGAGGGCCCCACGCGATATATTCTTCATGTGGCAAACAACCAGTCGAATATAAGTCTGAAAAAATTTTTTTACTCATCATCAAAAGCCAGACAATCGTCATTTTTCGGGACTAATTGCCGTGTGGCTTCCGGGGGGGCCAGCGACACAAAACCATTTAATAAAAAAAAGTCGAGGGAAATGGCGGAAGCACGCGAGGGGATCAAGCGAAAAGATAGCACAAACGTGTGCGAGTGAGTGAGGAGAGGAAGCGGGCCATTGCGCCATCAGGAAGTGTATGTACGTGTGTGTTCTCTATGCACATGTGTAACGTACATAGACGAGCACAAGCTAGCCGATGAATTATAACGTAACTACCACACACGCTAGCTCGCGCGTAGCGTGCGCCATTACGCGCGGTTTTGTTCGAGATAACAGGAGGAAATGGACACAGAGATCGTTGTATATACCTTCGTGGGATTATCCGCTGATTTAATCCTGGTACAGTCGTTCTCAAAATGATGGCCACGCCGGAGAGTGCCACGCGAGGACTCAACGCGCGAGATCACGCTTTTCTGCCGGACACCAGGCGGTCGTCAGGAGCGTACAATCACGCATTTGAACCCGGAAAAAAACGCATTTTTCTCATGTCACTTGCGTACACACACATGCGCAATAATCGTTGGCATTTTGCGATGATAATAATTGTCTACTCACGAGTTGCCGGCTTTTGGGTGCAGCAACAACAGCAATGCAGGCATAACCTCAATCTAAACTAGCGTTGTTACGTAAAATATAAAAAAAAATACATGTCTTGCAGAGGCCTACTCGAATTGTAGCGTGATAATACGCGGATGCGTAGAGTTTCCGTGAGTGTTTAATCACGGAAGTTGCGATAATCTGTAAGAAAAAAGGGGCACAAAGTAAAAGATCACGCGCGAGAACTATCGCAAATGCGAATTAACCCCTCTACACATATTATAGCGGCGCCATTTTAGCTACGGCCCTGCCCGAAACCCATTCACAGAATGAACGAACCGCTTGCGTTTCGTTCGTGTAGTCACTCAGTAGTGTCATGGAGGTAACATGGCCGAGGAGACGCGCCTAGTTCGCGTTGAAGAGCGGCTCAAAATCAAAATCGGTAGGAATAACGACAATTGCGTGATATTTTATCATATTTATCTCACGGGTTATCAAGTGCTCATGGATTAGTTGGATGTGTTGTTGAAGAAAAAATTGGCAAATAAGTGGTGAACGCGAGTTCAATGGAGTCTCTGCTGTTCGCGTTGTCTCTCTCTTTTTATCATTCTTCCTCTTCACTCTCGCTTTACTGCTCCTCCTCCGCCACCTCCTGCTTTCCCTCTTCGATTGTGCTGCCTGGGCGGAAGGCTGAATTTTTGATTCTGCAATAAATTATCCAAGATATAACGTAGCTTTTGTCCTTAATGATTTTCTGCATTTCCGCCCTGCTGTAAAATCTTTCCTTGGTGCTTTCAATCTTTAGACACATCAATGCTACATACTTCGAAACTATAAAGCTATAGTAACAAATAATTGAGGACAATTTACAATTATACACGAGAAAAAAAACACTGATGATATACAGGATAAAATGCATATAAACGCACATTCTCATGATTCTACTCCCACGCGCGCTACACTTCTTACGTCTTCTCCACTGACAGGATATTTAATCGAGCAACCTCACTTTTCACGCCTATTGCGTCTTCTCAATCGGTTAATTAGTGGCTGAGGAAGCCCAATTAATTGGGAGTATAGAGAATAATCAATGTATAATTTCCCTTCAAGAGGAAAATCTAAATTTCTCAATTTCTCCAAATCTTGATTTATTTCTCCATGTCATTCCGTTAATTTTTTATCGTCTATCATTGAGTGTACGAAGGCTTGTGTTCAGAATGACAGACGAATTATTAATTCATAAGATGCTTAAAAAAAAACGGAGACTATAGTTAAATAGTTAATTATGTTGATTGTGTGTTGGTTATTGCTCACTGTGTGTATTGAGTGCACATTATTGTAATCTCATTCATGAACGCACGGTCGAAGCATTTGTGAGCAGTGACTCAACCGCGAGCTCAATTAATTAAGTCTGCCACGAATTTTCAAACATGCACATCGAAAAAAAAAAAAAAGTTAAACATTTACATCGGCAGGAAGATGATTAATTTGTTGTATTTGTCACAGGTGAGGTGAAGAATCTTCTGAGTCGAGGTCATGGATCTCCGGGCACTAGGGACGTTTACTGTGCTCTGTCGTTGGACCAGGAGGAGATTTTCCGGACGACAACGATGGAGCGAACGCTCAAGTAAGAATCTCAAGTAATATTAATATATAATAATGTGTATAAGCTAATTTTGACAATTTTTCTAGTCCATTTTTCGGCGAGGAATTTCAATTTGAAGTTCCTCGAAAGTTCCGCTACCTCGGAATCTACGTGTACGATCGTGACCGGCATCTAAAGCAGGACAAGATCCTGGGCAAGGTGGCAATAAAGCGCGAGGATTTGGCGACGTATCACAACAAGGAGCACTGGTTTCCGCTGCGGCCTGTGGACGCAGATTCCGAGGTGCAGGGTAAAGCTCACTTGGAGCTGGGTCTGCAGTGTCTGGAAGGACACCTGCAGCCCAAACTTACAATTCGTGTGATCGAGTGCAGTGAGTTGACGATAAAAAATGGCGGTTGCGATCCCTTCGCTACAGTGCTAGTGATCTACAGCAACGGCAAGCAAATCTCCAAGCGTACCAAAGTGAAAAAGAAAACTGTGTCACCGTACTTCAATGAGACATTTGTCTTTGAGCCAGAGTTGACTGAAAAGGACAAGGATGTGTCGCACTACTCGATCGACGGTGAAGTGGGCGAGGTGGTTGTCGGATTGTGGCATGCATCGCCGGGAATGGGCGAACAACCGGCATTTCTCGGTGAAGTTCGTGTTACCCTGCGAGGCCTACACAAACAGCCCACCAGCACAACGACAGCCTGGTATTTCCTGCAGCCTCGAGCTGCCAAACATCGTCCAAATAAAATCACAAACACCACACCACCAGGAACACTTCCTGGTCTCGGATCGTTGCGCCTGAAAATCCACTACACGGCCGACTACGTTTTCCCGTCGGATATGTACGACAGGCTGAAGAGTTTGCTGCTGCAGAGCGTGAATATTCAGCCCATTACCTCGTCGGCGGTCTACATCCTTGGGGAAATTGTTGCCAGCAAAATGGAGGCTGCCCAGCCGCTCGTTCGGGTCTTTGTGCATCACGGCCAACTTGTATCTGTAATGAGAGCACTAGCTAGTCATGAAATTTCAAAATTAACGTGAGTTTAACACACACTTTCCCTTGCACTTTGATTGATGTTTATGCATTGTTACAGGGATCCTACTACTATATTTCGCGGTAATACCTTGGTCAGCAAAATGATGGATGAGGGAATGAGGCTTGCTGGGCTTCATTATCTTCACAGTACTTTGAGGCCGGCTATGGAACAGGTTTTCCTCGAGAAAAAACCCTGTGAAATCGATCCAACTCGGGTCAAAGATGCCAATACTATACAGACAAATTTGGCGAATTTAAAGGTGAGCATATATTCAATCGTATTTTTTTCACTTGTTTATCTCTGGGTGTGGGAACTTTTGTTATGGTTCGGTAGATTAAAGAGTAAAAGATCGTGTTGATGCTAATTTAAATAATTATTTTCTTTTAGGAATATGTAGAACGTGTTTTTACTGCTATTACAACATCAGGAGTAAGATGTCCACCGTTAATGTGTGAGATGTTTTGGTGCTTGCGTGAGCTGGCTGCTACACATTTTCCAAAGAACAAAGAAGTCAGATATTCGGTTATAAGTGGCTTCATATTTCTCAGGTTTTTCGCCCCGGCGATTTTAGGCCCAAGACTATTTGACATTACTAATGAACAGATAGTAAGTATTTTTATTAGATAAAAATTTACCCAGAAGCATTTTTAATCAGAGATATATATTTATATATAATATTTGCTTGCTTTTAGGACTCTCAGACAAATAGGACTTTGACGCTTATCTCTAAGACCATCCAAAGCTTAGGGAATTTAGTTAGTTGTCGAGGTGGTGCTGGTAGTGTTTGCAAGGAGGAGTATATGGAGGGTGTATATCGTGAATTTTATACTGAAAAACATATTCAAGCAGTGAAGCAATTTTTAGAGCTCATATCAACGAGTAGCAGTAGTACTAGTGGAATTACTCGACAACGCCCAACGATATTTCAAGAACAACCGGTTGTTCTTAAAGAAGGGTGAGATATAACATATTTCAGTCATTTTTTTCAAGTTAAAAATATTAAAATAGAAAAAAAAAATCAATTTTAAATAGATTATATTTTCTCTTTGCTCACTCTACGGATTGTGGCAAGAGGTATTTATGAGATACTCTTCATAATTTAACTGCTTTGATGTTTATCGTGACAACAATAGATGAATTATTTTCCATTGTGTGTGCGTGTGTGTTTACAAACTTGCCTTGTCTATTTTTCAGAGTTATGATCAAGCGAGCACAAGGAAGGAAACGATTTGGACGTAAAAATTTTAAACAAAGATACTTTAGACTGACTACGCAAGATCTGACCTACTCAAAAACAAAAGGTTAGAGAAAATAATAAAAAATATTATTATTTTAAATGTTAAACGACTTGTTTGTTTGCAGGGAAGGAGCCTTTGTGTAGAATACTATTAGAAGAAATTCTCGCGGTCGAGAGACTACACGAGGATTCATTTAAGATGAAAAATATGTTTCAAATAGTCCAGCCGCAGCGAGCTCTCTATGTTCAGGCGGGAAATTGCGTCGAGGAGAAGGAGTGGATAGATATTTTGACGAAAATCTGTCACACAAATAGCAATCGACTGGAACGGTATCATCCAAGTGCCTTTATCAACGGTCACTGGTTGTGGTAAGCATGATCGATATTTTGTTATTTTCATGTATAAGTGTAATTTCTAACGCTATCAATTGGCCGGCAGTTGTCGAGCGGTATCGGAGATGGCTCTGGGTTGCAGCGAGGTGTCCCCGGGTCTTGAAGCCGGCCTGAGAATGGTCTTGGATCCTGACAGGGATCTTCAGAGGATACATTCACTGATTTTCACCAATATGGCACGGTTAGAGACGCTCATGAGCGCCTGCGAGTGTCAGGCTGTTTATGGAGCCAGCGAAATGTGTGTTTTACCTGGCGGCGGATCACCCATCGAGGATGTGCCCTCGTGTTTCAAGACACTCACGGCTCTGAGGGAGGCTGCGTTCGCCTTGCAGCATGAGCACAGAGCTTACTTTAGAAAATTAGCTCGCGACACGAAATATGGAAGCAAGTAAGTTGATAATTTTGTCTTTAGTACACAAATTCTAAAATACAGCAGATTTTTTTAAATTATGGTAAATGTACCAGTTGATGACCGGTTACAGAAAATTTAGCGGACTCATTGACTGATTTTTTTTTTTTTAAAAGGATTTTTATCTTTTCTGCACGCCGTCATGTTTGATACTTAAGGTTAATTTGTGATTCAAACGCAAATTCGTGTATATTGCATATGAATAGAGGTGATTTGTAATTAAATGATGATTAAATTATTCAGACAAGCGCCCATTGGTGACGACAACTACCTCCATTTAGCAGCAAGAGCTGGATTTGACAGTCAACACGCAAAACGTTCCTACACTGAGACAGACGGTCTGAATCAGCGGTGCATTGATGCCGGATTTAATGATGGCCTTACACGACGAATTAATGATCGTTCGTATGACGAATCATTCAGAAAGTGTTTGGATTCCGAT
This sequence comes from Macrocentrus cingulum, assembly GCA_002156465.1. NCBI lineage: Eukaryota > Metazoa > Arthropoda > Insecta > Hymenoptera > Braconidae > Macrocentrus > Macrocentrus cingulum. The sequence goes on along the minus strand of MVJL01009542.1, from coordinate 11,283 downwards.
TCAATAAATCGTCGGTATGAAAATGATAATCATACAAGTACTAATATACGATATGAAAGTAATACTGAGAATATCAGGAGTATTCAAAATGATCTCAATAAAATTGATCGTAATTTGAGCAATAGCTTCATAAGATCTGATATGAGGTTAGAGAGAAATGCCAGTGAAAATATGGAAAATCATCATAGGAGAATGGATATGGTCGGTATTAATTTGTTAGCAAGTGATGGACTTAGTTTGTCAGGTTCTTTGTCAAGAAAATTTAGCAATTATGATAACACGAGAAAATTGAGTGAGGGTGCATTAACTAGGAGATTGAGAGACGATATTTCAGACATTTCTTCTGGCTCTTTAAGTGGTCGTGGAAATCATCATCATTAAAAAATTTATTTATTTATTTTTTTCTTTTAATGATATCTCTATGAAATAAAAATTTTTTTTTCGTCATAGCGGGAGTAAATGGGGTTTTTGCTCCCTTTTTTCTCTCGCTACGACGAAAAATAGTATATTTACGTGCGGATGCAAAAGCGGTTATTTTGACCGTGATTTCCTGTAAAGGAAATGAAAAAAAGTAAACTTTTCACGGTCGAAATGACCTCTTTTTCTCCCTTGGTGAACAATGTACTATTTTTTCTTTTTTATGTGATGAAAAAATTCGGGAAAATTTTTTTTAAAAATAAATTTCATCACAATTATTTTATTTTATTTATTTATTTATTTCGACAAAATTCGCACTGAGTGTTTTATTTTTTTGATTACGGTGCCTAATCTCAATTTTATTGAAAATACTTTTCTTCTTTTTTAAGCTTAATTTTTGAATGATGAGGAAAATGTAATTTTTCATTGGAATTAAATTGTTGAGTTTTATTTATAATCATGAATTTCATTATCGTTTTTTTTGTTTGTTTGACAGATATAATAGTAAAAATTGGTGGCTGTAATAAAAAAAAATTGTTTATTTTTTGCGGCTATTTATATCGTGATCTCTTGAATGAATGTACTGATATAGCAAAAAAGACGGTGGTTTTTATTATTATTATTATAATTATTATTGTGGATAAAAAAAGATCCATTGTAAATGAATTAAATTGAACTGATATAGTTGATAGGATCTGAAATATGTTTTTTTTTTTTACTAAGCAATGATTTTTTTTACACAATGCATTAATTTAAAAAAATTTTTTTACTGATTTATATATTCGATATTTGGATCTTTTTTTTTTTTATAAATTTCTATTTATAATTAAATTCAATAATTTCTTTACGAAATTCTCCTCACTTTTGCAAATATTTTTTTTTTTTTACACTCAAATATATTTATTAATAATTATATTCATGTTTTTTAAATATATTGACGTATCATCCCTCCATTCTCTAGTGTTGAATAATAAAAAATGTTTTTAATAATAGTGAAGAAAATTATAAAACACCAATTAAATGCTGTACAGTTATAAAATCCAAAATAATGTTAATTATTAATTATTGAGTAATGAAAAAAAATTTTAATCATCATCCAATTATAGTTATTGTACAGTGTACAGATAAATCATTTATAATACATCTATACGTAGAAATCTCTAAAAAAAAAAAAATGCTTTTTCTGTTTCTGCCTTTGATTAATTGATCATAAAAATAAGTATGGTAATTTAAATTAATCGTAATGTACAGACAGAGGGAAAATGAACGTTGATTATCCAGTTCTGATAAAACTTAACATATCAGTGCGTATTTACGTCCACTAAATTCAAACTTTTGCGGTCCAACAACATATAAATGTGTATATTGTTTTTTTTGAAAACTAATTTTTTTTTTTAATTGACTTCTTTATATTCAGCACAAAATGTGCGAGAGCAACAGAGGTAAAATTTGACTTTCTAAGTAATATATATATATATTAAAGACTAACATAAATTGTCAAACTAGATATTATGATTAATTACTGATAATTTTACTTATGAACGGTATTATTTATATTGGTTATATAACGTATTAATAATTTAGTAATGATTTTGTATATGCTTGTCTTTACATTTTTTTTTCTCTTTGTTGTGTTCATATGAAAATAACTATTGTTATCTTCGTAGTTGACTTTTTTTTTTGTAGAATTGTGCCTTAAAAATAATTGTTCATGTGTATAAGGCAAAACAATTATAGACAAAAAAAAAAACAATTAACTCATTTTTAAGTCAATTGTACCAATTATTATTTATTCGAAAAAAAAAAAAAATTGTTAATGCTCGATAATTATTTGAACGCACACATTTGCTGTGTTATTCAAATATTGTAAATACAAATTTCCTGCAATAAAAAAAATTGTCCTCCGTATTAAACAAATTTTCGTTTTTTTTTTTCCAAGGTATTTCAAGTAGATAACGCGATAATTGTTAATATATCTGGATAACGATGCAAGTTAGACAAATTTTGCTAAGGACCTCTTTTGTAGATAATAAAATTTTTTATAAAAAAGGTCTTTACAAAAAAATTTCTATCTTGATCAGTTTAAAAGATATTTTGATTTTAAACAGTAAGATAATTTTTATACATAATCTTTTGACTTTAGACACGTGAATTTATTTTATTTTCTATTAGAACGTTTAAATGTGTGTTAGAATTTTTATTATCTGACACTAGGGAGCGCCACACAAGACAGTCTCCAAGGAAAGTTTGCGAATCAAATTTAGCGTTGCAGTTCCCGGGTGTATTGTATTCTTATTTGCACTTTAAATGATTATTAATTTATAATTTTGTGATATTAGTAAAAATATATTAGTGTTAAAATAATGTCGGGTGATGTGCAGCCAAGAAAACGTAAAGATAAACGCCGTAAAAGAGGTGAGAGGTGATGGTAAGCTTTCGTAACACACACAAGGGACTCTTGCTAAGATATTTTTAGCAATAACTCAACATTTGTATTTTTATCTGCAACAAAAAAAAAACAGCCATCAAACTATTCTAATTAATCAGCCCGAATTAAATTAATCAAAATACTGTAAATTCACAACAACAAAAAAACAATCAAATTCAAAATAAATTTTATTTTTTGCTTAAATTTAAATTTACGGCTGTTTTTTTTTTAATACAAATAACTGGAAAATAAAAATAACTATTTATTTAAAAAATAAATATTCTAGTCTATTAATAAAATAATATTGATAAGCTATTATAAAGTTCTTAAAAAGCAATTTCGTATTATTGAAGATTAGTATAGTGTGATGTGGATTTGGAAACATTACCAGACTAACGTTGAGTGACAAAAATAGAATAAACGTGTATATGAGCCACGTCAAAACCATTAACCAAAAACTTATTACATATTTTAACAATTAAAAGAAAAACAATATTCTTTAATTTTTAGCCGATGAAGGATACCACGTACAAAGAATTTCAAGTCATGAACTCGGTATGATTTTTTTTTTTGACGAAAGTAGTATATATCCACTATATATCCACCTGTTCCATTTTCTCATATGTAATGAATAAAAATAAGTAAATAATAAAAATAATAACCTGATTTTATTTGGTTTTAGAAGATGATGATGCTGGAACTCCACCGCCAACATTGATAAATCCTTCAGCTGATCACTCAACGGACAATGTGACAATACATGTGCACAAAGATGGCGGAACCGGTGGACACTGGTGTGCTCGAATTATTTTTTTTGCACTATTCACCGCATTGATCGGACATGTAGGCGTAATAATTTTAGAAACCAGAGGAACAACTGACGGTAATTAATGCTAAACAATTTTTTTCATTATACTTTCGATGGAATTTCATGGGTATAAATCGTGTTTGACAGTGGACACACCGGTGGCGTCGTCACGATGGGCAGCCATTTTCGAGGGTTGGGTGGATGACGTGCTGCCATCAGATCACGAGCCAGAATCTGAGGAAACCGATGATAAATCTGAGGAGGATGAGCATGCCGATGAAGAGGAGGGAGCTGAATCCGAGGAGTTAGCGGAGGAATCAGAGGAAGTCGCGTCTGAGGAGCATGACGCGACCGAGGAGGAGTCTGCGGAAGTCGACGAGGCAACAGAGGAGCAGGTAGACTCTGAGGAGGACGTTGATGAGGGCTACAGTGAGGCAGACGAGGAATCTGCTGATCTAGAAGAAGAGGAAGAGTCTGAGGACGACGAAGAGGATGAGGATGACATTATAAACGTGTCAGCTCCAGATTTAGACGTGAGCATCGAGGGTATCACGCGGTCGTCCAAGGAAGAGGAGGACGAAGGTCTCGGCGATGATTCTGAGGAAGCCGAGGACAATTCTGAGGAATTAGAGGAGGTTAGTTCAGCTGTACCTTTTGTCAACTTAACCTTGATATCAAAAGTGTATGACCGATTGATTAAAAAAAAAACAGGATGAGGAGGACGATGCTGACGATGAAGAGGCCTCCGAGAAAATTCTAGATCTGGAAGAAGAATCAACGAGTGGTGAGTTAGCTTTTTTTTATCAGTTGGATAAATCATTGTTTAAGAATCATTAAAAAAGGTCCTCCATGCTCGTAACCAAAAAATAAATGTAAATAGACACTAGATCACGAATAATTTCATGAATAATTGTCAATAAATGTGGTGTGTAATATGTGCACGAAAAAAAAGAGGTTAGTAAATAAAAAAAAAAAGCAGAAAATAAAAATATCATGATTGCAGTGGCAGTAAAATTTGGAGTTGGCGTTGCGCTAATCGTCACCGCCCATTTTGTACTCGTTAGAAGGTGGAACAATGGTAAATTCATTTTTTTTACCTCTTTAGAATCATATATGTACAATTTTCTACGATTAATTTGATATTTTTTTCATCATCATAAAGCTTGGAAATTTGCAATATTTTCATCGATATTAACTTCATTTTTATATCATCCCTTCGAGTACACACTGGGTCATTTTCATCGACTGTAACACTCAATCTTTGGGGAAAATGACTGGCGGATATAATCTAAATTATCAACTATAAATTTCGATAATTGTTGTAGCGTCGTGAGTTATTAGATGTGTTTGAGAAGAAATTGAAGTCAGCTAGAGCTGAGTTTCAACGTAGCACGTACAATCAATACTCTTGATTGAGAAAAGTTAGATAACGAATTTTTTTTAATTTATTAAATGTACTTTGAAAGAATTCACATAAATTTTTAATAAGTAATGTTACAAATGAAAATTGTTCGAATTTTTTGATAAAATTCCGTTGTTAAAAAAATGCTTTCAACGTCATTTCATAAGTGCTTTTATCGTCATTAACAACGGAATTATATCGAAAGTTCCGTTATTAATATTTATAAACATTTGAAGATAATTTAAAGTGTATCTCTGAATTTTTTTAAACCAATCGGTTGAGTAGTTGTAGAATTGACCCAGAATGTAGGAAATATCGAAAAAGAGGTGTACTCGAAGGAATATAGACCATAATTTTCATTAACATCCAAAAAATATATATATATAAATTTCTAGAAAGCAAATTTCGTTGCTTAAATCACTGTTAAAATTTTATTCCTCGCGTTGAGTCAATAATAATCATCTTGGCATGTGTTTTTATATAAATGTGATCATCATAAACTAACAGACAGAGTAAGTACCATAGTTTTAAATAATAATAAAATTTTTTTTTCAATTATTTCCAATTTTAATTAAAAATTGTTTAGTGGATATTTCAAAATATCCGGAGGAAGTGCAGGATCTGACACGACGGAATACAATTATTCCTCCGGGGAGCCCGAAACAGCAAGAATTAAAGGATAAATATCGTGATTTACCGATTGAAACGATCACTAGTAGGAATACAAGCTTGGCAGCCGCGAAAAAAGGTGAATTTTCAAGTAAATTTAACAAAAAAACCGGTAAAATAAATGAAAAACATTTATTATTGAATTACAGATGCGTTTTTGAAGAGCAAAGAGCAAGATTTGCTCACGTCTGAGAGTGAGCGCTGCTCAGGCACTGAGCAAGAGTCTGACTTTGATGAGGGCGATCCAGAGGACGAAGAGGAGGTCGAGGAGGAGGAGGATGAGGAGGCAGAAGAGGAAGTCGATGACACAGATTTGGTCGCTAAATTGGAGGCGAAATACGGAAAACTTCCGACTCCAAGTCAGAGCGAGGAGTCTGAAGAAGTTGAAGAGTCTGAGGAGTACTCAGAGGAAGAAGTTGGCGATTGGAAACGTAAATAAATTAATTTATAATCTTGGTAAAAAAGTGCTAACCCATATAATTCTAGTTGATAAAATCGCGAGCACGGAGGATCTTATTTATAATGTTTTTCACATTAAAGCGTGCAATATGTGTTTATGAGCAGGAGTAAACGTTCCTAAAGCACCTGTGGACGAGAAGAAAGATGAAAAACCCCGTGAAGTACCGCGAAGTCGACAAGGCAGTGGTCGGGGCGGTTATCAGGAAGCTGCAGATGTTATTCATGCAACTGACATTGATGAATTGATTATTCAGGAAGATGTAGAAAACAATTCAGTGGCAGAGGTAAATTTTCTTTTAAATTTTATGTAAAAGAATTATAAATGTAATTAATTGAATTTTTTCAGGATTTGGCCAACTAAAAATAATTAAATAGAAATTAAGCTGAAAAATTTATTTTACAAAATATAGAAGACCTTCTAGTTGATTTGTAAATTTTTTTTTTTTTTTGTCGACCGATTAATTAGTAATAAGTATATGAATTGAGTTATTTATCACTTTTGAAAAATTAATTTGCTTTTCGAGTGACAATTTTTGTTTTTTTCTTTTTTTCGAGATTTTTGATGGTTAATTAACAGTATTTTTTAAGTAAATGCTCACATATTGCTCATAAATTTTATTTTCGTAAAATGGAAAGTTAAACTTCTGTTTAATGATAACAGAAGAATAAAAAAAGGAACAAAACCAAAGATTACAATAAGAGTTTTAAATTTATTTCAAATTATTAGTACTAAAAAAAAAAAAAAACATTTTTATTACATTGCAAATCCAAATTTTGTGTTTTTTTTTTTTTTTACACTATCATAAAGAGAAAAGAATTTAAAATCACTGGGGGGAAAAAAAAAAACAGAAAAAATTGATATGACAACCACAAAATATAAGGATTCAACTATTTACACACTATTAATTTATTATATTTCATTATTTATATTCGAAATTTTCATTAAATTGATAATTGGAATTATTACAATACAATCGCAAGACGAACACGAATGAGAAAACTTGCTGCTCCATAAAATTACAAGATTTTTCGGCGGTTAATAAAAAATGTAAAACAGAGTAATCCAAAAATTATCACGTGTTCAATCTTCATGTACGGTTTCTTTTTTCCATTTCATCACGTTATAATATACTTGATTTTCAGGAAAAACGTCGTATCTTATTGACTATATAAAAAAAAAAAAAAAAACGTGACGACAAAATAGAATGATTTTCGTATGATTTTCTTAAGTAATTCAGTATTTATGCCGATGTCGGTGTTTTCGCGACGGTGAGGATGGGCTGCTAGGTCGATTTTTGACAGAACTCCTGGGCGGAGGTGGTGGAGACATTGATGGAGAGCGCGCGCGGCGCTTACGCTCAGCTCGATCACTGCCTGGCGATCTGCGCGACGCTCGGGAGCCCGAAAACACCGGCGACGGTGTCGTACATATTCTTGGAGGTGATGGAGTCAGTGGAGCACGTTTTTTGCACGGTGATCTTGATCTTCGTTTGCCGCGCGGCGATCTGCTGCGTGATCTGCAGGTATTAGACGAAAAAAACGCATTAATTCAATTGCTAGAGACGATATCACGTTGAGACCGTACCTGTAACGACTGCTGCTTTTTGCCGGCGAGGGTGGAGACCGTCTTCGGTCACGATAGTGCAGGGGTGAATCTGGAGACGTGCTTCGTCGACGGTCTTTCCGCTTTTCCTCGTCTCGATCCGCGCTTCTCGAATCTTTTAGCTCCCTCTCACTCTACAATTTATATTAATTGTTTTAACTGAATTTAAAAGTCAAAAAATAGAAAAAAACCATGCTTCATACCTTTCGAATTAATTTTTTTCTGTAGTGCTCGACTTGTGCCTGAATCGTCATACCAGGCTTTAAATTCCGTCTACCACTCTCCAATTCGTCCTGATACTGCATTATCTTCACCTCAATTTCCCGCAATCTCGTACGTCTTTCTTCGTTATAATCACGGCTACTAATATGAATATAAATTAATTAAAACAAAAAATATTAAACATTATATTCTGAAAAAGACGCATTTGAAATACATAGTTCCATGTAGAATGCGATTTTAAATGCGATGTTGGAGGGTCAAATATTTTTTTGACGAGTAGATTTTTAAATATTTAAGTTTTAATGTGACCAATCAGCGAAATAAATTTTTTAACGAAGCTAAGATCATTTTGGTAGTCCTAATCAATATCCTTCTGGAAATCCTTGTTATACTCCTCCAGCTAGTCAATTTGTTCTAAAAAATCGTGCAAAAAAGTCTTTAAAAATACACTCCTGCATAAATGCTGCGATCTTAGCTTTGTTACGAAATTTAATTCGATCCGTGCACCTTTTTTGTTTTTACTTATTCCATTTATATAAAAAGGCGGATTTGAAAATGAAAATTAACGGTGATTAGCTCCATTTAAACTTGAATTTCTCCAAATCTACTGGTTCAAAAAACGCATTCTACATAGGACCATTCCGAACGCGCATTTTTTTGAAACACTCTGTATAAAAAAAAAGAAATGATTGCACTGACGTGGAATCCATGCTGGCGTCCTGAGAATTTGAGTCTTCATTTTGTTCCAATTCTTCCCATTTACTAGTTGTCATTGCCTGAGCTTCAACCTGATCAGGGTCCACGGTCTCCCATCGGGAAGGCACAAAACCAGCCGGCATTGAGGGCTTCTTATCGTTGGATTTATTCCGGAGCGATGTGCGATTATCGTCCATTGGAACGCCGTCAATATCCTCGTCCACTGAAAAAAAAATTCAAATCAAAATCTCCGCAAATTTTTAAAATAAATTTCACCTACTTGGCACACCGTCGATGTCGTCGTAGTTGCTGGTGGCCTGGGGCGTAAGTCCAAGCTTCAGAGCACCCTTTAAGAGCGCCGCACCGTCCAGAGGCACTCCGTCCAAATCCTCGCCAGTGTCTCCGTCAGCATCCGACAGTGGAGCGCCGTCAATGTCCTCATCATTGTCACCATCCGGTGGTTCATTGATTGCCAGGCCCAAAAACGTATTTTGCAGCTTTACCAAAAAGTCACGCGGATAAACTGCCCAGTCCTCCCAAGCTCTAAACATTCGCAATACTCGAATTTTGAAGCCCTCGGCTTTTAATCGGCTCTCAAAGTGCGTGTAGGCCTGATGAACTTCGACAATAATCTCTAAAAGTCGAGCTTCAAATGCTTTTCGATAGATTGTCGCGTTGGTAACTTTAACGCCGCAATTGTGCAAAATATCAGATATTAAGTAGAGTCTTGCAATTTTTTTGTTCATCGGTGTTTGAAGGATCGACAGAGATTCCGCAATGCAGTCACACACTTCCTCGGCAGCTTCGGCGTGCTCAATGCAAAAGATCATTACTTCAGCGACCTTTAGACGCTCGGGACTTATGTTTCGCAGCAAATCCTCGAGCCTGTCACGCTGACTGTTGGATAAACTGCCGCGACGCGGCTCCTGGCGCTCCTCAATCTCTACCAATTCTTCGGGCATTCCCTGAGTCCATGGATTTATCGGTGGCGGACGCCAGACGCTGCCTCCTTTGAACATCCTGAAGTCGTTCACTCGCCATTCCTTCTGTCCGTCGCCTTGCAGGATAGAGTAGAGCTTCCAACGATAGTACGTATGTGCAGGCGAGTAATTTTCAAACAAAAATCTGCAAGAATTATGATAATAAATAAATAAGTAATTATAAATTGACGTGGTTGAAGAATTTACCTAAACACCGGGATGCTAATTTCTCGATTCATAATCATGGCCTCAAACATGGGGCCCTCACGAATGACAAATTCCACCATTCTGTGTACCTATCAACATGACTGAGTTCCTACAACGCACATGAAAATTTAGAACAAAAAAATTTCCATAGCTGTGGATAAAATAATTATTTCCCTGTTGTTTGCTGTGATATTATTGATAGTATACTTACAATAATAATAATAATTGTCAGTACATAAACTAAAATCAATAAAATACCTTTCCGTTGGAATAACCACTTTGACAACTGCATTCTGCAAAATCTGTCAAGTCCCACAGTTGTTTTTAACAGATAGATGAGAGAGAATTCATGTTGGTTGGTTGTTAGAGCCCGTGTTCGTCAAAATGCGAGAGATGCCCCCAACGTACGCCAACAAGTCATTACAACACAATTTGTAAACGTGGATTAGATTTGTCATTTGACCAAGAGAGAAAATACATAAAAAAAAAAAAAAAAATATTCTAATCAGGAATATCCAGATTTTTTTGCCCCATTATAGTAATTTTTCCCCTTCCCGATCGAATAAAAAAAAATTTTAATTTATGTCGATGTATAGGAAAAAAAAACAAAATTTGTCTAATACCACAACTTACCAAGTTTTTTTTCATGAATTTATAAATAAAAAAAGAAAAAAAAAAAAAAACCAATCGTACTTGTTTTCTACAATAATGGAAAAAATGATTGAATTTTTCAAGCAGAATAGAAGAATTTTACCTTTTCAAAGTTTTCCTTTTCCTGGGGGTCCGCGCTCTGGAGGTTGCGGATACGTGGTATCTGAGATTACGTTTCAAAAACATGGTTATACGGTTCACAATTAAGCCAAAGAAGGAGAAGAACGTTGTGTGAATTTAATGTTGATGATTTAAACATTAAAAAATGTATATCAAACGATTTTTATAAACTAATTCACGCCTAATTAAAAAAATCTAATCCATTTAATATATAAAACTAATGAAAAAAAAAAAAAATTATTTGTAGCATCAATAGCTACGATAAATCCATCGAGGTGTATCTTCTTTGAAATAATTATTTTTTTTTTCACACGTAGCTGAAGATTGTATTATTTTTTTGTTCTTTTTTTAAAAATTATTTCTATCCTGCCAACGGTGCCAACGACACAGTGCGAATGCTCAGACTAAACCACGAATGTCGTTGGTACGTTCGGGGGATTTCTATCAGACAATCTTATGCAATAATAATTTGTTTTTATTGTACGTATAACGAGGGTAGATTATTAACCAGTAATAAAAACGTAATTGATTAAAGACGTGATTGAGCATTTTATTTACGCGCGATTGCTTTGACTGGGGTACCTTGTGTCTGTCACGACGATGAGGTTGGGCATTGAACGG
>MVJL01009530.1:0-22179 GCA_002156465.1 Macrocentrus cingulum | reverse complement strand
AATTTGTAGCTGCTAACAAACGAAAATGGCTTATGGCCTCGTTATTTATATTGGTACTGAAATCTAATATTAATAATGCGATGAACTGGATATATTCACTTCAAACTTTTTATTAACCCGAGCAAAGAAAATTGATTCATTATTGATCAATCATGAACATACAGCAGGAATCCGTCATCAATTCATCTTGTGAACAAAAATGAATTATTAACCCGAGCAAAGAAAATTGATTCATTATTGATCAATCATGAACATACAGCAGGAATCCGTCATCAATTCATCTTGTGAACAAAAATGAACAATTGATGAAGTTTTAAAGTTGAGCATGTATCGACAATGAATTTCAGCTGAATACTAATTTCTTAAATATTTTCAATGTACAAAAATCAAAGTACATAGAAAAATAATGTGATTTTTTTGCGACTCTTTCAAAATTTATTTCTATAATTTAAAGGGATTAATATTAAAGAAAATTTTAGCGAACACTATAAAAACTTTTTGTCATCAGCTTAGGTTAATAACAGATGTTGAAAATCAGCCACTAAGACCGATACTAAGATGCTCTGTATTATTGTAATATCGATTTATCAATTTTGTAAGTTATTATTTGCTTAAAGTTATTTTGAAAAAATTCCAGAAAGTCATATCAGGGTAAAAATACAATCCTATATCTATATTAAACAGCATTGAAATGACGGCTATATTTCCTGATTAAAGTTATTTTGAAAAAATTCCAGAAAGTCATATCAGGGTAAAAATACAATCCTATATCTATATTAAACAGCATTGAAATGACGGCTATATTTCCTGACTTTTAAAAACTGTTATTTACAACAAGTATCGGATTTTTTGAGTTGTTTTTAATGTGAAATTTATCACTATTGAAATGACGGCTATATTTCCTGACTTTTAAAAACTGTTATTTACAACAAGTATCGGATTTTTTGAGTTGTTTTTAATGTGAAATTTATCACATTTGATTATTTGAAAATTTCTATAATACAATTCGAATTGTTTAAAATAATTGATTATTTACGATATTTCTTGATTGATTGGTTAGGGTATAAAATATTACCTAGTTGGATATGTGGACTCAATATTGATTTTCTTTTAATTTATACAAATAAATGATAAATCAAGGAGAGGTTGTCCGTCATATCCAACTAAATAATAAATATCCATTCCTGGTGCTATCCAGTCATACGGACATTTATTATATCAAATTTGGGATTTAAGTCGATTTATCAAGTAACAATGGTTGACCGTGAAGAAATATTAGAATTGGAAAAAAAACTACAACAATATATTGATCGAAAAATAATTTTTAAAAACTGTTATTTACAACAAGTATCGGATTTTTTGAGTTGTTTTTAATGTGAAATTTATCACGTTTGATTATTTGAAAATTTCTATAATACAATTCGAATTGTTTAAAATAATTGATTATTTACGATATTTCTTGATTGATTGCAATCCCATATTTTATAATTTTTGATTATTTGAAAATTTCTATAATACAATTCGAATTGTTTAAAATAATTGATTATTTACGATATTTCTTGATTGATTGCAATCCCATATTTTATAATCCTAGTTGGATATGTGGACTCAATATTACAATTCGAATTGTTTAAAATAATTGATTATTTACGATATTTCTTGATTGATTGCAATCCCATATTTTATAATCCTAGTTGGATATGTGGACTCAATATTGATTTTCTTTTAATTTATACAGGTAAATCATAAATCAAGGAGAGGTTGTCCGTCATATCCAACTAAATAATAAATATCCATTCCTGGTGCCATCCAGTCATACGGACATTTATTATATCAAATTTTCATAAATCAAGGAGAGGTTGTCCGTCATATCCAACTAAATAATAAATATCCATTCCTGGTGCCATCCAGTCATACGGACATTTATTATATCAAATTCGGGATTTAAGTCGATTTATCAAGTAACAATGGTTGACCGTGAAGAAATATTAGAATTGGAAAAAAAACTACAACAATATATTGATCGAAAAATTGGGATTTAAGTCGATTTATCAAGTAACAATGGTTGACCGTGAAGAAATATTAGAATTGGAAAAAAAACTACAACAATATATTGATCGAAAAATAACCGAGGAAAAAGCGCAGCTACATGAAAGTAAAAAAAAGTTGAAAGTATACAGAGTGGATAAAAAAACTACAACAATATATTGATCGAAAAATAACCGAGGAAAAAGCGCAGCTACATGAAAGTAAAAAAAAGTTGAAAGTATACAGAGTGGATTTGATTGATTCACCCGTTCCTCAAATCGAGCCTCGTCAAGTCCGATCGTTTCCGAAAATTCGGTATCCCAATGGAGACTTAATAACAACAATATTTTTGTACAATTTGTCTACTCGGACAAGTAAGAAACATTTCCGATCGTTTCCGAAAATTCGGTATCCCAATGGAGACTTAATAACAACAATATTTTTGTACAATTTGTCTACTCGGACAAGTAAGAAACATATACAGGATATGCTAATGTCTTTGAATATAACACCACTCAAAATCACTGTAAAAAGACCGCGTGCTGGGACAACAAATCATGCGTGGGTTGAGTTATCACCAGCCAATGCTTTGGAACTTCAAATAAAGAGTCATTTTTGTACAATTTGTCTACTCGGACAAGTAAGAAACATGTACAGGATATGCTAATGTCTTTGAATATAACATTACTCAAAATCACTGTAAAAAGACCGCCTGCTGGGACAACAAATCATGCGTGGGTTGAGTTATCACCAGCCAATGCTTTGGAACTTCAAATAAAGAGTCACGAAAATAAGCTCAAACTCTTGGGCTATTGCTGGGACAACAAATCATGCGTGGGTTGAGTTATCACCAGCCAATGCTTTGGAACTTCAAATAAAGAGTCACGAAAATAAGCTCAAACTCTTGGGCTATACCATTAAAAAGGAACCTGCTAACAGAAAGAATATTCTATACAATAATTCGTCAATTGCACCGTCATCTAACGATTATCTGAGCCCATTACTTCACGAAATTTTTGAACAAGTATGTCCGAGTTAAAGAATATTCTATACAATAATTCGTCAATTGCACCGTCATCTAACGATTATCTGAGCCCATTACTTCACGAAATTTTTGAACAAGTATGTCCGAGTCATTCCAAAGGACAATTGATGTTAATGTCGACATCAAAGGTCATTGCTCAAAAAATCAACGACATTCAAAGACCTTTAGTAATTTCCAAAGAATCATTTGGTATATCAAAATCAAACAAGAAAAAATGTTTACCTCTATATATTGCTCAAAAAATCAACGACATTCAAAGACCTTTAGTAATTTCCAAAGAATCATTTGGTATATCAAAATCAAACAAGAAAAAATGTTTACCTCTATAGATTTTCAACCGGCTCGTTAGTCCACACGGGTGTCAATCGTCATTCACGAAAATTTGTTTTTTGGATACAAATTTTTGTCAATTTATATCACCAAGCTCCACACGGGTGTCAATCGTCATTCACGAAAATTTGTTTTTTGGATACAAATTTTTGTCAATTTATATCACCAAGCATTGTTGCATCTGTTTTTACAAGCCATACAATTGGTGCGCTGATAGAAGTAAACTTATCAGGAGTTATAAGTACTCCATATACTTTGTCACTCCTTCAAAGTTGTCAACAATTGAGAACATTGACGATCGGAAGGACTTGTGTCGCTGATAGAAGTAAACTTATCAGGAGTTATAAGTACTCCATATACTTTGTCACTCCTTCAAAGTTGTCAACAATTGAGAACATTGACGATCGGAAGGACTTGTGAGCCCTTTGAAAATGAGTTGAGCACTGCTGTTGCCAATCTGACTAGTTTCATTATTGAAGACAATAATTTTTTTACAATGAAATTACTGGAAACGCCTCAAACCAAGATCCAATCATTAATTATTCGTCGTTGTCACAAACTTCATCTCAATTATTTGATAACCGTAAGTATAAAGTAAAAATATTACTTGCGTTCGAGTTCATGTAGTTTCGGGAATATTTAAAAAAATTTCATTTAAATAGTTTCCAATTATCCATTTTCTTTGATTTTTTGGGCATTAGTTTCGAAAGAAAGTTTTTTTTCAATACTATTTTATGAGACGGTCTTTTGAATGCCGAACTCAATCGTTAAAGCTCATGTGCAGGTCATATAGTCGTGCCAATTGGAATGATCATAATCTTTGTATTCATGACTAGTTTCATTATTGAAGACAATAATTTTTTTACAATGAAATTACTGGAAACGCCTCAAACCAAGATCCAATCATTAATTATTCGTCGTTGTCACAAACTTCATCTCAATTATTTGATAACCGTAAGTATAAAGTGAAAATATTACTTGCGTTCGAGTTCATGTAGTTTCGGGAATATTTAAAAAAATTTCATTTAAATAGTTTCCAATTATCCATTCTCTTTGATTTTTTGGGCATTAGTTTCGAAAGAAAGTTTTTTTTTCAATACTATGTTATGAGACGGTCTTTTGAATGCCGAACTCAATCGTTAAAGCTCATGTGCAGGTCATATAGTCGTGCCAATTGGAATGATCATAATCTTTGTATTCAAAATAGAAAATTAGTTTCAAAAATTTATCTCTAACATAGCTGCCACACTTTTCACATCGACAGAAATGATCAACTTTTTGATTGTGTGTTTTAATAATAATCGTCTTAAGATAAGCTTGGGCCGTATTCCGAAGAATATATTTAAAAAATTGGTCATAAATGGAGAAAGTAAAAGAAACCGGTGGTTGATTATACATTTTTTCATTTATGATATATTATTAGAGTGTCAGTTTATGATGTTCTGAGACTCTAAGGCGTCTCGAAATAAGAGATTGTCGGCAAGTAATCCTAAAAAAAAAAAACAATTCTGTCATGAAACTTTGATAATTGAATACCTTCGCGTAACATGAAAAAGAAATTTAAAATTTTCAAATCGGTATTCGGTATTAGACAAAAGCTCTAATAGTGCAATACAAATTTCGATTTATAAACGGAACCGGCCCTTAAAGTCGAATATTAGGAGAAGTTTTTAAAAAATATTTCTTCAGTCGATTGCGTTTCGTAAAAACAGACAATTTCAAACACATTCTTTTTTCGTTTTCAGTTTATGATGTTCTGAGACTCTAAGGCGTCTCGAAATAAGAGATTGTCGGCAAGTAATCCCAAGTCCTCGATTCGATGAAGTATTGAAGAGTTTACCATCAACTAAAGTCCACGAGTTTCATCTTATTTATACTTCTGTAAATGAACTCCCTGGTGATATTTTTTACTGGGACCCCCCAGTCACGTGGAATCAACCGGCCATTCATTTGGAGGTTTTCAATGGACATGGCTTAGTGCCAGCGATAGATATAATTTCGCAAAATGTATCAAAAATTTCAGGATTGAAATATCTTAACCTTTCAGGTATTTAACAAAGTTCGATATATAATTATTAGTGCCAGGGACTTCGTATGGAGGGGGAAATATCAACACGTAACAAGATAAAAAAGAGGAATACGTATGATCGACAATATTCGGTAATTAGTAAAGTTCAGGTTTACAGTTCAGATGACAGCGAGAACTTTTTGTCGTGAATTTTATATTCATTTTTTTTTAATTCGGTTTTGATTTTGTCTGGAATTTTGTCTTGAATTTAATCTTGAAGTTGATTTTCAATAAATCTCAAATTTTAACTTGATGGAAGTTTCAACTGTTGTCTCGATTTTTATCGGAAAATTTTGTCTCCTTGTTTTAAAATGAAATAAGCAGGCATTGGAAGATTTTAAAAATTTTTCATAGTGAAAAATTACTGTCCAAAAATTCAACCAAAACTTGCTCATGTAGAAAATTCAAAAAACTACAAATGCGATTATTTTGAAATAATGATTTTAGTTCTGCGTCCCGAATATTTTGTCGATCACAAATATTACTCGTTTTTGTTCTTTTTTGTTTTACATGTGTTCGTACTTTCCTCTCCATACCAAGTTCTTGACCCTGATAATAAGATAGGGGAACGTGGGACGAAATGGGGTACCTAAGCCTATAATTATTCTTTAGAAACCAAAAGTCCAAAAATGGAATACAATCTCTGGAGCAAAAGAACAAATATTACAAAATAGCATAAAAAGTTAGACAGATGCCTATAATTATTCTTTAGAAACCAAAAGTCCAAAAATGGAATACAATCTCTGGAGCAAAAGAACAAATATTACAAAATAGCATAAAAAGTTAGACAGATGATGAGACAATAGTTTAAATGGAGTTTGATTGCAAACAAAAAAAATTTAATAGTAACGATTAAAGATTCAAGAACCCCATTTTTCCCCGCATTCCCTTACATTTTACTGATACAAAATAACTAATTGATTGCAAACAAAAAAAATTTAATAGTAACGATTAAAGATTCAAGAACCCCATTTTTCCCCGCATTCCCTTACATTTTACTGATACAAAATAACTAATTGATATGTATCAATGAAATAATTTTTCCTTATAGCGCTGAACATGAACTACACAAGGTTTCCGTGGACTCAATTAACTCACTTGACATCTCTAATATTGAATCGAGTTAAGAGAATTTCAACTGAATTCTATGAATCGAGCTTGCCTTCGATTGAAATTCTTGAATTGAAGTATGTGAAGTTCCACACTTTTCACATCGACAGAAATGATCAACTTTTTGATTGTGTGTTTTAATAATAATCGTCTTAAGATAAGCTTGGGCCGTATTCCGAAGAATAATGAACTCCCTGGTGATATTTTTTACTGGGACCCCCCAGTCACGTGGAATCAACCGGCCATTCATTTGGAGGTTTTCAATGGACATGGCTTAGTGCTTAATGAACTCCCTGGTGATATTTTTTACTGGGACCCCCCAGTCACGTGGAATCAACCGGCCATTCATTTGGAGGTTTTCAATGGACATGGCTTAGTGCCAGCGATAGATATAATTTCGCAAAATGTATCAAAAATTTCAGGATTGAAATATCTTAACCTTTCAGGTATTTAACAAAGTTCGATATATAATTATTAGTGCCAGGGACTTCGTATGGAGGGGGAAATATCAACACGTAACAAGATAAAAAAGAGGAATACGTATGATCGACAATATTCGGTAATTAGTAAAGTTCAGGTTTACAGTTCAGATGACAGCGAGAACTTTTTGTCGTGAATTTTATATTCATTTTTTTTTAATTCGGTTTTGATTTTGTCTGGAATTTTGTCTTGAATTTAATCTTGAAGTTGATTTTCAATAAATCTCAAATTTTAACTTGATGGAAGTTTCAACTGTTGTCTCGATTTTTATCGGAAAATTTTGTCTCCTTGTTTTAAAATGAAATAAGCAGGCATTGGAAGATTTTAAAAATTTTTCATAGTGAAAAATTACTGTCCAAAAATTCAACCAAAACTTGCTCATGTAGAAAATTCAAAAAACTACAAATGCGATTATTTTGAAATAATGATTTTAGTTCTGCGTCCCGAATATTTTGTCGATCACAAATATTACTCGTTTTTGTTCTTTTTTGTTTTACATGTGTTCGTACTTTCCTCTCCATACCAAGTTCTTGACCCTGATAATAAGATAGGGGAACGTGGGACGAAATGGGGTACCTAAGCCTATAATTATTCTTTAGAAACCAAAAGTCCAAAAATGGAATACAATCTCTGGAGCAAAAGAACAAATATTACAAAATAGCATAAAAAGTTAGACAGACGATGAGACAATAGTTTAAATGGAGTTTGATTGCAAACAAAAAAAATTCAATAGTAACGATTAAAGACAGAAAATTTTCACCCGTTTTTTCAAGAACCCCATTTTTCCCCGCATTCCCTTACATTTTACTGATACAAAATAACTAATTGATATGTATCAATGAAATAATTTTTCCTTATAGAGCTGAACATGAACTACACAAGGTTTCCGTGGACTCAATTAACTCACTCATTGGGATTACTTGACATCTCTAATATTGAATCGAGTTAAGAGAATTTCAACTGAATTCTATGAATCGAGCTTGCCTTCGATTGAAATTCTTGAATTGAAGTATGTGAAGAACGTCTGTGGTTCCAATATAAAATCATTTATTCAGCGGAATGAATCTACGATAAAAATTATTAATCTGACAAGCGCTACTCTAAAAGACGTGAAATCCTTCAAACAGATTGCTCAAATTCCAATGCCACATTCTTTGAACCGTAAACCTGTAGAAATTTACATGAAAAGATCTTTAATTGATTTTTTACTATTAGATCTGCCAAAAAAATTGTCTTACGCTCCTCTAGCAGTTTACGTTCCTGTTGCAGAAAATGAATGATTTGTCAAATTACTGATTAATCCACCCATTAATAAATTTACTTGATATGTGAATCTGTAGCTTGTGAATTGTATCAGCATTTTTTTTCCTCTTACATATAATAATAAGAATTTGGAAATGTGAGTAAAGTAGCGCTAACGGGGTGATAAAATCTTACAACATATTATTTTGATGCATTAGCTGTTATACAGAATGTTTTTTGATTTCTCAAAATTCGATGGTAAATATTATCTCTCATGCCGAAAGTAGAGTCGCGTAAATTAATTGTTATTGTTTAAGTCTTTAATCGACTTGTCGCAAAAAATTAGACTCTAGATTACGGTTATAGTCTGAAGTTTTTAACCTTTTTTTGTTGATTTCTTAGAAATCTACTTATTGCTGCCGTTCTCATGTCGCAACTTATGAAAAATTTTGGTATTTTCTGACTCAGCTCGTCGAACTGATTCAGAAAATATATACAGTCAAAAAGTTTCTATATGTATATACATAATTATATGATATACCGCGGCTTGTAGAAACGATAGCGTCTATAATTCTTGACGGATCCTAATGAAACTCGGCTTACTTATTCCATGGATCAATACTAAGGTTGAGTTCAAAGATGAGCCAAATCAGTCCATTAGTTTAGAAATAGCAGCAAATTAAAATTTTCGAAAAATGCAAAAAAAATTTTTGATGCTTTTGTCTGAACTTTCAAACGCGATAACTTATGAAGTACTCGTTGAGTTCATCTGAAAGCTGATTAAATAAGCTTTAATTTAATCATATCGATATGTTTTGCTTGTCTAAAATATTTAATTATATCCAACTAAATGACTCAGTGAAATTTTGCTATTGCATTCGTTTTTATAGAACGAGATTTCCAGAAGAAATCTACTTCGATTTCGGCTGCCGAATGGCATTTTTTTAATCTCTTCCCTCGAAATTTTTTTCTGTTGTCTGCTTGTATATGAACAAATTTGGATTAGCAATTGCAATAATAATACTAATTCGATTTTTTTAAATCCATCTTACCGAAATAAAACAACATTGAAGTTGGATGCCACTGTGCGAGATAATACCATGAGGTGGCATTCCTTTCAAAGTGGCCTCTTGCTGAGAGCGTGCTCTCACTACGCCAGATAATAATTGCGTCATAACGATCAAAAATTTCGATGTTGAATTGAATTTTTGAAGTGAAAACTTCTTTAGGGACGGTGTGCACTTTAACATGGGATGGGTAACATAAGGTAAACTCGCGTCAGATGTCACGTGACCATAAGACGGTGAGTGGACGGAGAGCTGACCGCCGGCGCGGCGAAGGAGAGAAAGAAAGATGTCCCTCTCTTTCTTAGTACATCTAACAGAAAAAAATGCTAATATCTTGGTAACCGCGAATCTGATGACAAAAAATGTAGAGATCTTTTTGATGAACAGTTTAATTCTACATCATTTATGACGGAAAAATATTTTTGTAGGACTTACCATTTTCAAGGAAATCTATTTGTTATAAACATCTTCACTATTTTTTGCCTGAGTCTCCATAAATATTGACCGGACGTGTAAATCACCTATTATGTAACTGAAAGGTTATTAAATTCCCTACAATTTCGCTATTCATGAGTTTCTGCGCGACTACTTGTTTAAACATTCGAAGGGGATGAAATTCCTCTATTGTCGACAATCGGAATCATTTGAGCCCCGGAAAACCGGTTTTGTTATCGTTGTTTTTTTTGATTAAATTCATGATATTAATGTTTGTTATAATTTGCTATTGAAAATTTACAACTCATCAAAACACAAGGTATAAGCTAACTAATGGTTATTGTTATTTATAATAATTACCTCTACTTTTTATTATACTTTAAATGTTGCATCCTTAATGGCTACTGTTGTTATATTAGTTCCTTATTTATTATCGCAATATTACATAGTACATATTGAGGAATAATCATTTTTGATAAGAACATTTTTGTAGAGAATTTTAAGCGCTAAAAAAAAATTATTACAAAAAATCCTCTAAATTGTTTAGTTATAAAGATATTTCCATTTTTAACGTACTTTGAAAATGACAATTTCTCAAAGAAAAAAAAATATATGAAAGAACGTTCTCAACAAAGAAAAAAGGTCATGCAAATCAATTTGAAGACGAAGACGGATAATATGTAAAAAAAAATTAATTTTACATAAAATAAGTAATAAATTCATTAAAATAATTTTTTTCCACTTTTCGACTTGCAAAAAAACTTTTTCATTGACATGTAAAATTTTTTTTGCGTAATATAGTTTAATTTTCGGTTGAAAAGAAATCAATGATCTTTAAAAAACTCAATTTTCGACCAATTATTCATTAAAAAAGTAAGAAAAAAAAAATAAAAATAAATTTGGTTCCTCTTAGAAAAGTCGTAAAATTCAAAAATGCCCTCGGAAAAATGTTGAATAATTAATTTAAACTTACTATTATAGTGTCCTTTAGATGCAGCATTTAAAATATAATAAAAAGTGAAGGCAAGTATTATAAATAAAAATAACTATTAGTTAACCTATACCTTGTGTTTTGTTGAGTTGTAAATTTTTAATATCAAATTATAAGAAACATTACTATCATTAATTTAATCAATAAAAGCAACGACAACGAAAATACCTACCGAAAATACATACTCTCAAGTAACAATGAATATGAAGAGGTTTGTGTATATGATAGCACAATAAATGATTCTTGTATTTGACCACATAAATGGTAGTACGTCGATACCGCTAAACAAAGCTATTCGAGCGAAATTATTCCCTAACCATTCCAAAATATTTAGAAATGCACAACGTTAATGTTTAAGTTTTCACTTCTGCCGGCACTCCCGGAGTGCCACCCGTAATTTTTTTTTTCTATGATTACCTACAGCATTTGAGAAATGAAATACTTTTGATTCCCAAAACCTTAATTTCATGAACAATTTAAACTTTTTCGAAAACTCAACCTCGAATGAATTTGTTTCAGTATTGAGCCCATTAATTTGTACCATAAGCAGTAGAAACATTCCGTAATTTATTAGCTTCATTACTGTTTTTTTATTCAGGTGCCGTCCTGTCATTGTCACTTAAGATCTGAGAAAATAGTAAGTCAAACTGATTCTCTTGCCATCTCAATCCTTAGCTGATTTCACCACGATAGATTTTATATATCCATCCGGGAGCGTCCTAGATATTAAATAGTAAGTCAAACTGATTCTCTTGCCATCTCAATCCTTAGCTGATTTCACCACGATAGATTTTATATATCCATCCGGGAGCGTCCTAGATATAAAAATCTACACGGAGAGAAATATCTAGCAAATATTACGTAGACTTTCCAGAAAAAAGTACTAGAAAATACAGTAAACGGGATCCGTCGATGCAATTGAGCCCATTAATTTGTACCATAAGCAGTAGAAACATTCCGTAATTTATTAGCTTCATTACTGTTTTTTTATTCAGGTGCCGTCCTGTCATTGTCACTCAAGACCTGAGAAAATAGTAAGTCAAACTGATTCTCTTGCCATCTCAATCCTTAGCTGATTTCACCACGATAGATTTTATATATCCATCCGGGAGCGTCCTAGATATGAAAATCTACAATCATTTATTGAATCGAACAAATCAATAATTAAATCGAAAATCAATGCATAATCCAACTGCTCAACAAAGAAAATCAACTCTTATGTGCTATCGATAATAGGTAATTGTTAAAAAATTTTCTCTATATTTATACCCATCAAAATAGAAGTCATTTTGAACAAAAAAATCTGGTTTTAAGCGTGATAGACAGATGATAATAGGTAATTGTTAAAAAATTTTCTCTATATTTATACCCATCAAAATAGAAGTCATTTTGAACAAAAAAATCTGGTTTTAAGCGTGATAGACAGATAGATAGATAGATAAATAGATAGATGGATAGATAAATAGATAGAAAGATAGATAGATAGATGAATAGATAGATTATTAATATGTACTTTTAGGGATTCAAATGAATTTCGAAATATTTCCGAGTGAGCTACTACAAAATTTGAGAACCTTGGTAATGAATCGAGTGAAAGGAATTTCACCAAGATTTTATGAGTCAACTTTTACTGCGATTCAAATAATTTCTCTTCAATCTGTCAAACATGTGAAAGGGCGTTATATAAAATCACTTATATCCAACAATCTAGCATCTGTAACGCAAATCGATCTGACAAGCGCGGCCATCGAAGATGTAAACTCTTCTAAAGAAATAGCAAGAACAGAGATGCCCGTTAATTTTAACCGCGACCCTGTGCAAATTATTCTCAAACGAAGTATTCAAGAATTTATCCTTTCAAATACAAGAGCCGCTTCAACTCCACTTGCCAAGTATGTGAACAAATAAAAATTATGAAAAATCATGATAAAACAATTTCTGTTGTGAAGAATTGCAATATTTGTTCGTTAATGATTCTTTTAAATTGTCCATCACTTTTTTATTGTTCTTATAAATTTATAAGTAATAACTTAATGTCAATAATCAGTGGAACATTGAAAAAATAAAGATAACACGAAGCATAAGAGATGCTTCCTTTCGAACTGGCCACTTGTTGGGAGCTTGCTCCTACTACGTCAGCTAATAAATAACATAAAACCAAAAATCTGTATAGTAAATTTATTATAGTTTTCTCTTTTAAATATTATCTCGCTGAATCTATAGAAAAATTGTCCGTCGCGTCATTGCTGGATTTTTAAAATTTTACTTTTACATTTTAAAATAGAAAAAATTCTATTGCGCAAGCCGAAATAAAAGTAGGCACATATGAGTCTGGAGTAGGAACATATATCGATATGCCATTCACTGGTATAGCTAATTAAGTTTGATATGTTTTCATATTAAAAAATTACTAAACAGTTAATTCAATTATAGGAAGATATAATAAAGCAGAATTTGGATGTCACTGTAAGAGATAATATTATTAGGTGACATTCGTACCAAAGCGGCCTCTTGCTGAATACGTGCTCTCGCTACGCCTGAAAATAATTGAGACATAAGCAAAAAAAATTTTTCATGTTGGATTGAATTTTCTTTTATGATTATACCCAAAGCATTTGAGAAATAAAATGCAACGTCAATCAAGTTCAGTTTCATTTAACAACTTAACCTTCAGTGAGGTCGATTCAGATATTTAGCATATTAGTTACTATAATAAGCAGTAAAAATAATCCGTCATTAATAAGGTTAACAAATTCAGGTGCCGACCTGTCATTGTCACTCGAAATCGGAGGAAATAATAAGTCAAATTTATTTCTTTGCCACCTCGATCCTTAGCTGATTTCGCCACGATTATCACAATAGATTTTATATACATTCAATAGATTTTAGACATCCATTAGGGGTCTTCCTAGATATCGAAAGCTACAATTAATTATTGAATCTATCAAGTCAAAAATAATTGAATCAAAAATCAATGCGTAATCCATAGATAGATAAAGATAACTACTGGATAGTCAGCGAGTTAAAGTGTATTATATCATTGAAAAGTTATCGAAACGCAAGCTGACATATTCGAAATTTTTTCCAATTGTGATCTCAATGGATCTTGTGTATTTTGTTATAATTTGTTTTTTTTTGTTTTGTTTTGTTTTGTTTTTTTTTTTTCCAATTTCAGTAGTCTGCTACATTTTTTTCTATAATGAAAACGGTCGACAACTGAACTCGTTGGATTTAACAGAGTATAAATGGATGTTCCTTCAAAAATGCACTGGCTAAAAAAAATTGAACCCGTGGAAGATAAAAATGGTGACTGGGCAATCTTCGAGTCATTTGGTGAAAGAAATTTTATAGTGAAAATTACGGCACTGCGTAAGTTTTCATATATTGTACGAATCCGTTAATGCTAATCTGTTTTTGTTTTGCAAAATAACGGCCTATTTGCGAATATTTTCATTTCATTTCATTTCGTCTGATAATCGAGCCTTCATTTTACAGACAATTTTGACAGTTCAAGACTCCGCATTTTCAATGTTCTTCTTCCTTGCCGTCTGTTACCATTCGAAGGCGCCTCAGATATGATTGACATTCCCAATGACGATGATGACTATCCAGATTATCATCTTATAACTTATTCCTCAGATAGTGACACTGATGAGGAGAATGCTACTGATGTATCTAACAGTGACTCTGCCAACAGTGACTCTAACACGGATAGCGTTAGAGTCAATTATTTCACTGATAAGAATAATGACACTGCCGTGGAATCGAGTGACGCGGTCAAACTTCCTATAAGTAAGATTTATCAACTTAAACCGAGGTTGGAGGGATAACTACGAATCAAATGAGTAACTACATTTTTTCGTGCTCAAACTTTCTGAAATTTCCGCAGTAATTTATAATTTTATTGCAAATACTTACTGAAATTCTGTCTGTCAAATTCAATTGATTCTTATAATATCGTAAAGTCATTCTAAAAGACCTAAAAGTTCGCATCAGGTAGAGTTTTTCGTTTTCCTTTGCATCAGCTATCGTTTATTTTCACTGTTGTTGTGCTCGCGAATGCCGAAAAGATTTATCCATCTAATTGTGATTAATTTCAAAGGCGAATAGACTATAAACTTACGTTAAATTGTTCAACAAAGTTTCAACTTTGCACGTCCAGATTCTGTTGCGATTCTGAGGTTTCTAAACATGGGCATTTGAAAAACTCCAATTTAAGACTCATTTTCCTCCAAAATTAGACAATAGAAGCTTTGGAAATTCCGATGAGTGATGTGTTAAATATTTCTAATAACGTTATCGGAATTTCAAATCTTGGAACTGGAATCTATGCGTTTGATTTATAAGTTTGCTCCAACCTCCTTGAATAAATACTCCAACAACATTTTACTAAATATTTCGACCTGCGGTACCTTAATATGGAAAATTTTGGCGTTATTTTACAT
Source organism: Macrocentrus cingulum (assembly GCA_002156465.1). NCBI lineage: Eukaryota > Metazoa > Arthropoda > Insecta > Hymenoptera > Braconidae > Macrocentrus > Macrocentrus cingulum. The sequence goes on along the minus strand of MVJL01009530.1, from coordinate 6,938 downwards.
GACTGATTGGAAAAATTACCTAAAACGATTTATAGGATCGTATTAAATATTTCGACCTGCGGTACCTTAATATGGAAAATTTTGGCGTTATTTTACATGACTGATTGGAAAAATTACCTAAAACGATTTATAGGATCGTATCCCGTGCAGAAAGTTATTAAGGATGGCCTATTGAAATTGAAGGCCCTCAAAAGGATTAGTTAAGGATCCCACAATTTTGGATTCCTTTTAATATCCTTATGAGGTCCCGATCATTTTCTGTTAATTCATCCTGTGTTATCAAACTTTGATGTTAAACCTTGGTCAAAATTCAAGGGCCTTTTGGGGGTTTGATAGGGATGTCTCAGGAGTTAGAAATTGAGGTGCTATTGGGGCCGAAGTGATCGGGCCCCTTAGAGGCAATTTTAAGGCGGTTATATTGAAAATAAACACATGTTGCTAAGGCTCTGTACTGGCTACTATATAAGGGCCTTGGATGTTTTGGACAAGGAATCCTTGCTAGGATATAGTGCGTAATAATTCGGGTCTCCACGATCAGGCCCTGCACTGGAGTAGATCGTGATTCCATAATATCAATAAATATATGTTTTTGAGGCTCTGTACTGGCTACAAAATAAGGGCCTTGAATGTTTTGGACAAGGAATCCTTGCTAGGATATAGTGCGTAATAATTCGGGTCTCCACGATCAGGCCCTGCACTGGAGTAGATCGTGATTCCATAATATCAATAAATATATGTTTTTGAGGCTCTGTACTGGCTACAAAATAAGGGCCTTGAATGTTTTGGACAAGGAATCCTTGCTAGGATATAGTGCGTAATAATTCGGGTCTCCACGATCAGGCCCTGCACTGGAGTAGATCGTGATTCCATAATATCAATAAATATATGTTTTTGAGGCTCTGTACTGGCTACAAAATAAGGGCCTTGAATGTTTTGGACAAGGAATCCTTGCTAGGATATAGTGCGTAATAATTCGGGTCTCCACGATCAGGCCCTGCACTGGAGTAGATCGTGATTCCATAATATCAATAAATATATGTTTTTGAGGTGCTAGGATATAGTGCGTAATAATTCGGGTCTCCACGATCAGGCCCTGCACTGGAGTAGATCGTGATTCCATAATATCAATAAATATATGTTTTTGAGGTTCTGTACTGGCTACAAAATAAGGGCCTTGAATGTTTTGGACAAGGAATCCTTGCTAGGATATAGTGCGTAATAATTCGGGTCTCCACGATCAGGCCCTGCACTTATTGAAAAGTTATCGAAACGCAAGCTGACATATTCGAAATTTTTTCCAATTGTGATCTCAATGAATCTTGTGTATTTTGTTTTAATTTGTTTTTTTTTTGTTTTGTTTTGTTTTGTTCTGTTTTTTTTTCCAATTTCAGTAGTCTGTTACATTTTTTTCTATAATGAAAACGGTCGACAACTGTGTATTATATCATTGAAAAGTTATCGAAACGCAAGCTGACATATTCGAAATTTTTTCCAATTGTGATCTCAATGGATCTTGTGTATTTTGTTTTAATTTGTTTTTTTTTGTTTTGTTTTGTTTTGTTTTGTTTTTTTTTTCCAATTTCAGTAGTCTGTTACATTTTTTTCTATAATGAAAACGGTCGACAACTGAACTCGTTGGATCTAACAGAGTATAAATGTTTTTTTTTTCCAATTTCAGTAGTCTGTTACATTTTTTTCTATAATGAAAACGGTCGACAACTGAACTCGTTGGATCTAACAGAGTATAAATGGATGTTCCTTCAAAAATGCACTGGCTAAAAAAAATTGAACCCGTGGAAGATAAAAATGGTGACTGGGCAATCTTCGAGTCATTTTAACAGAGTATAAATGGATGTTCCTTCAAAAATGCACTGGCTAAAAAAAATTGAACCCGTGGAAGATAAAAATGGTGACTGGGCAATCTTCGAGTCATTTGGTGAAAGAAATTTTATAGTGAAAATTACGGCACTGCGTAAGTTTTCATATATTGTACGAATCCGTTAATGCTAATCTGTTTTTGTTTTGCAAAATAACGGCCTATTTGCGAATATTTTCATTTCATTTCATTTCGTCTGATAATCGAGCCTTCATTTTACAGACAATTTTGACAGTTCAAGACTCCGCATTTTCAATGTTCTTCTTCCTTGCCGTCTGTTACCATTCGAAGGCGCCTCAGATATGATTGACATTCCCAATGACGATGATGACTATCCAGATTATCATCTTATAACTTATTCCTCAGATAGTGACACTGATGAGGAGAATGCTACTGATGTATCTAACAGTGACTCTGCCAACAGTGACTCTAACACGGATAGCGTTAGAGTCAATTATTTCACTGATAAGAATAATGACACTGCCGTGGAATCGAGTGACGCGGTCAAACTTCCTATAAGTAAGATTTATCAACTTAAACCGAGGTTGGAGGGATAACTACGAATCAAATGAGTAACTACATTTTTTCGTGCTCAAACTTTCTGAAATTTCCGCAGTAATTTATAATTTTATTGCAAATACTTACTGAAATTCTGTCTGTCAAATTCAATTGATTCTTATAATATCGTAAAGTCATTCTAAAAGACCTAAAAGTTCGCATCAGGTAGAGTTTTTCGTTTTCCTTTGCATCAGCTATCGTTTATTTTCACTGTTGTTGTGCTCGCGAATGCCGAAAAGATTTATCCATCTAATTGTGATTAATTTCAAAGGCGAATAGACTATAAACTTACGTTAAATTGTTCAACAAAGTTTCAACTTTGCACGTCCAGATTCTGTTGCGATTCTGAGGTTTCTAAACATGGGCATTTGAAAAACTCCAATTTAAGACTCATTTTCCTCCAAAATTAGACAATAGAAGCTTTGGAAATTCCGATGAGTGATGTGTTAAATATTTCTAATAACGTTATCGGAATTTCAAATCTTGGAACTGGAATCTATGCGTTTGATTTATAAGTTTGCTCCAACCTCCTTGAATAAATACTCCAACAACATTTTACTAAATATTTCGACCTGCGGTACCTTAATATGGAAAATTTTGGCGTTATTTTACATGACTGATTGGAAAAATTACCTAAAACGATTTATAGGATCGTAATAAATAGATTTGTGAGCATCCTACAATCTTTATCTGCTCGCTTTTAGCGGATGAAAATTTTTTTGAAGTTTTTTCAGAGCCAAATCTGACAGACACAAGTACATACCTTGAGATGTAAAAATTTTAAGTCTGCAAAAAGTTGAATTCGCCGTGTTCCCTGGTTCCCTGACTTTAGCTTATAGTATGAGGGACACAATAATTGCTCAATTAAAATATTCAATAAAAACTACAACTCGCAGTTATTTAATTTCATATTCTAGGCGCCGTCCTATCGTATCACATGAAATTATGAGATAATGTTATAATTCAATGAAATAGGAGAATTAATTCTGAATAACGATACTCATCTCGTATATATGAGCATCGCTTGGAAACTTTTCCTTTATAATTTTCAATCAGCCACAAGGATCACTATTTATCCCATACATTTTTGTAGCGAACTCGGATATTGTAGAAATAATTTTTTTATTGCAAGATATACTCCTATAGTTCTTATAAATGACACATAAGTTGAAACAAAACCATTAAAACAGAAATAGAAGATATGAATGAGAATTTTTTATATGATCTTTGGATGAGCTATCAATGTCCTGTATATTGCTGACAATATAGATGGGAAAATTATATTTATAATAAGTCATAATTTTTTTTTGCTTTATAGATCATGAGGTTGTCCCGTAATATTGGTGGATAAGTCCCGCGCTCAATTCAATTTTCATTTTATATTACAACAACATCTGAGTAGTCACTAAACAATATTATTATAGAAAGGTTTCATCAGGTGCTTTCCTGTCAGATTCAAAAAAACTCTACATTAATAATATTGTGCTGCAGTCAAAATAAACATAATTGTCATTTCATCACTTAGGTGCCATCCTATCAATATGAAATGACAATTTCGGCAAATGTTATATGACAGATAAGTAAATAAATTTTGAGCACCAACGAATTGATTAGAGAGCAAAGGGCACAGGTAGAACATCATTTTCTCATCAGCTCACGATATAAGGTAACAATTTATCTATCACAATAGTTATTACAGTATGTAGCCAAATACCCGTTTTATTTTTTTTTTTTGTAATTGAAAATTGAATCCTATATTTTGAGAAACAAAACACAATGACCATCTAATCGATTTTTAATATAATAATTAACGTATTATATTTTTGCTTTTAATACCACTATTGAGATGAACGATAATTTATCCTCCTCTACCAAAGTGGTAATCAAACGTTATTAAGAATTTTTGAGATTAGAGGCATGGTTAACATTTTTAATTACATTATTAATTAAAAAAAAAATTATTCAATCAATAACTGAATTATTAATCACTGTTGGCGGTCCGAATAGATACTACGGTATATACCTTATACGGTATAGAGAAAATTATACGGATATGAGATTTTTTATCTTTAGCAATCAGGTATAAATGGCATCTAAGGAAGAAGATCCATTGAACGTAATGGAAAAACCAAAGACATTTGTACACAAGATACTACATGAATGGAATTTGGATAAATGGATTCCGAATTTTGATAGTAAGTTTCACTGAAATCAGGCAAAATTACAAACCGATTAAAGTAGAAATATGATTGAAAAACTAATATTTATCTAATCACATCATGAGTATGAAAATTTCGCATACTTAAAATTCGTTCGATATGACGACATAAAAATATATTCCAATTGAAAATTAAACTGAGAAAAAACATTTCCATACACTACTAAAGGAGGTCGTAGCAAATCTACTGTAAAAAATACATTCTGACCCTAAAGCACTTTTTAGTTGGATATATTATTATTTTGAGGAAGGAAAATTTTCTAGTAAAAATTTATTGTTCGAATGTTTGATATTTGATTTCAATTATAAAAATTCAACTCTCGTAATTGATAATTTGATTCCCATCAGACAGTATGCTAGTATAATTGACTTGAATAATTTTTTGAAAGTATTTAAATTAAGGGTGCACTGGCGCGTTAATGTTTTTTTTTGTGGTGTGGCAGCATTGGCGACCTATCTTCAAGCATTGGCCCATCTCACTTGAAGAAAATTAAGCATTTTTACACATATTTTGATTTGAATATTCATGCGAGTGGCTATATCATGCGTTTTCTTTATTATTGATCAATTATTATAAATTCTTTGTTTGTCAAAGATCAATATACGTGTTTTTTTTTATTAAATTGTAGTCAGTAGAAGGATTTCGATTTTTAATTGAAAGTACACGTCAATTCGGGCTGTGCCAAAAGGGCTGGAGTATTTCATAGGCAGATTGTACGAATTAATTTCTCTACTTCGGCAGACGATAAATCATCTCGAATTGTACTGATGAAAAACACAATTTAGAACTAATGTATACAAATTCTCATTGATTTTTGGTTAGTTGACCTTCACGCCAGTATAACCTCGAAGTAGTTTGGCTACTACATTGACAGGCGGAAGCGATATTAATATTTGTATACCACTCGAAAAATTCAACATTATAATTGTATATTTTAAAAAAATTTATATGGAATTGAAAATTTTTTAAATCCTAAAAACAATACTCGGATGGACTTATAACTAAATCAGGCTCCTCTCTCGAATCTTTATAATATTTTCCAATATTAATAATCATTTAGTAGTGCCAAATATATATATATTTCTTTCATATATTTCTTTCACTGGTTTACATGAAATCCAATTGCAATATTGTCTGATAGATTTTGCAGAGACCTCCTTAAGTCACAAGTATTTTAATGCAGATATTTTCATACTACTGATAATTCCACATGGAAAAAGCACAATAATTTATATTTTTCAATGTTAAAGAATATTGACAAAATACATGATTTTTATTTCGAAATTATAAAAAAAAATATATATATAAAATAAGATAATGCTCATATAAAAAAAAATATTTTAGATGCCTAACTTGTTGCCGAAATAATTATAATATAAATATATAAAAAATAGACTCTAACTTATATTGCTAATATATTATTATAGATTGTATTTATTATCTAGAATAATATTCATGCATCTACCGTATTTATACTCATTATATATTCGCTATATATTTTTATTTTAGATATTTATTTCATAATTATTTTGGCCAAAGTTTATGTAATTTAAAATTTTGTTCAATATAATTCTGGTATAAAAGTCATGTTTTTTTCCATGGGGAGAGGGTGGCTGTATTATACGTTGACTAAGACTACTGTATGATTTTTACGTGACTCACAGCTTAATGACAATTCGTCAACTAATCCACCGAATGATACTAATGCAATTTCGGGAAAAAGCAATATCATTGGCGCAATTCTCGAAAATGCAACTAAAAATTCAGATAAGAGCATCGAAAAACAACGATTGCGATCTTTGGACGCTGGTCCGTCAACGAGTAAAGATAATTCTGAGACTGAAAACAATCAATCTACGAGCAATGAAAAAAATGAAAACGCCTACAAAAGTCGATCTGAATCTTTGGACGTCGGTCCGCCAACGAGTAATAATCAAGCTAATTGCAATGAAAAAACTCGAAACGCCGAAAAACGCCGATCTGAATCTTTGGACGCAGGTCCATCAGCAAAAGCTTCTAAAAAAGACGATTCAGTTTTGACAATATTGAAAGACTGAATTGAATATTGCCAACGCTTCCATACAGAAATATTTCAGTTAACCAATTAAATTTATAACACTGAGCCTTTTTTTTTTGATCCAAGTGACTATACGGAGCGAAAAAATTATCTAGTAGTGCTTTTTTTTATCACTTAATTGATATCACTTTCGGTCCTATCATGATGAAAATAGTTCAATTGAAGATATCCAACTAATATATTTTTGTACATAATTCGTCGTGGCTTC
>MVJL01009522.1:0-27496 GCA_002156465.1 Macrocentrus cingulum | reverse complement strand
AAATTCCATTTCTTGTGAAGCATTCGAAGCACTATTAGCCTTTGAATCTGAACGGTAATCTCGAAATTTTAGAAGCTCTTGGAATAGTTGATGGTTTCCAATACTCGAGGGGTGGCTTGTATATTACAGGTTTATGAATGATTTCAGGTGCAGGAGAGATTATTTTAGGTTCAATTATCGGAGACATTTCAAATTCATATGGTCTAACAAATACTTCTTTAGGTTGATTTTTAATAATACTTTCTTCAACATTTGTATAAGTTTTTTCCAAATGGATTCCGGTAGATAGAGGACTATCCTTGATTATTTGCATTTGACCTGGCGTTTCATGAAAATTATTAAAGATTCCAAATTCATGTTGATCGACTAATTCATGATGTATTTCTGCATGATCATTAAATTCAAAATCAGCGTTAGTGTTGTAATCGGAACTGTCGTAGGTATTTTCCTTTTGAGATTGTATACGATCTTTAACCAAGTTTACATAATCCCCTTCAAGTGCCGCACCCTGTTTTTCAATCAGTGTTTTTCCTACCTCAATGAGTTCTTCATACTTATTCTTATCTTCATGTAGCCAAGTGTCCATGTTTTTCACAAACTCTTCCGTGTCAATAACAGGAATTTTTTTTCCATTCTCTTCATTGAATTTTATGATCTTATCATATTCATCGTCAGATATAAGACAGTTGGCAGCACTTCGTCGTCTTCGGCGTCCAAATCGCCCACATCCTGAAGGACCAGCAACTCCTGGTTCTTCAGCACTTGGTAGAACGACTTCATTTTGAGTCTCTATTGGTGGGACAAAGGATTCATCAAAGGCCCATTCTCGCAAAGGGTGTTCACTGAACCATTGGGACCGTTTTGAAGTCATTATATTTTCTAAGGAGGTTGTGTCTGATTTAAATCGCTTCGGGGCCCTTCGTGACCATCGTTGCTTTAGCATCTCAAGTTGATGATTCCATACCATACTCCTCTCAGTGTTACCAGACACGATTTTCATTGCATTAAAGACTCTCTTTACGAATTCGTAATCTTTTGTCGTACCTACTGTCGAGCGTAAACATCTTCCTATGTATGCTTCTTTAACTTCCGTTACTCTATTGCCCATAATTGCATCTAGTGTTCTGAGGATCACTTTTTCATAAAAGAGCTGCTCACGTGGTGGTAAATATGGATCAAGACCTCTGTATTTTGTTGCAAGTGTCAATATTGCCGCATTTTCGGAATTCATGTGTCCACTTTCATGGAATTCTGACAACACTATTCTACGTCGTAAGCTCTTAATTGTTGGAGAAAGCTGCTCTAGAGGTTCGTTGGATACCATCAGCTCAGAGCGTACTTTGTTCAATGTAGTCGTATCCGCTCCGATTATTAATTTATGTATCGGGAGGCTAAGATCATCTACGTGTGGCAGTATCAATTCAGTTTCAAAGCGTGTGTACGGAACTTCGATTAAACCTTTCTCACGCATTGTGTGCATCATTTCCCAGAAGTGCGGCCGCGAGTAAAATGGCAATGGATTACTATCAAGAGCAGTGTGTAGCAATGTCTTAAGCGGTCCCACATTTTTGGCTCGAATTTTTAATTCGTTCATCAAATAATTTAACAAATGGGGGTCCCTTTTCGCCACTGCGAGATGCGGCAAGGTATCACCATTTACACCTCGAACACGGTGTGGTTTACCTCCAGCTTTGGTAAGATCTTCCATTATAACATGATTGCGTATATTACCGTATTTGACAATTTTGTACAAACGAGCGTTAGCCTCGCGCTGTGGTAATTGATTAGTTCCTCGAGCACTCGTTTCATACGATCTAATAATTTTATATACTTCATTGTTGGGGTACCGGAGGAGAAAGTCATCTAGGTAGTTGATAAATTCCGATGGACGCCACATCTTGTACTCCATACCACGGACTTTGGGCTGTTCAAACTCGGATAGTTTTAAGATGGTTTTTTCCATACCTTTTCTAAACATCATTTCCTGTCTGTTTGCTTCAACGGTTGTTCCAGCCTTGGTTAACATGCCTAATTCGTACTCGGTGTTGGATTTAAGTAACGTGCGATCAGATTTTCCCAGAGTATTCTCAAAATACTCGGATATCTTCTCCGTGGAATCGACGGCCTTAATTAGATTAGATACAATTTCGTCGTATCCCTGGGATATTGCATTGTCCATTACTTTGTGCCACGAATCGTCACCTTTATTCACAATATCCTTGAACACTGGTTCAAATTTTTCTAAGTTTTCACTGTCTAAAAGAGCTGCATTGAAGTACTCTACTACGTTGGTGTACTCTGATTTCACCATTAGTTCTTCAATTGCGAGATTGTAATGTTCTCTTTCAGATCCCAAATTTTTTATAAAGTTGCGAGCAGCAATATAATTGGCAACGTCTTCATGCAATAGAACGTCTGAGATTTTTCCAACGCTATCTTTTTTCGGCATTACGCTGAGTGTTTTCGGAAGTAGTGATCCACTTGGTTCAGCTGCTAATACGTTTTTAATAGCAGCGGAATCATAATCAGTAGAGGTAGCAGTTACCATAGGTGCGATTAGTCTTTCAACTACCTTCATTTTGTTAAATACTGTTCGTTTTAGCATTTTAATTAAGCCAATTGGATCCGATGTTCCAAGTTCTATGTACTGGTTTAAGCTCAAGTACTCGTCACTCTTTACTAATACATTTTGCGAATCCGTCGTTAAGCATTCGTGTAGTAGTTTCATAGATGCAAAGCTTTTGAAAACCGGCAACTTGTCTACAACTACAGCCACAGCTTTTGCGTATTCGGTGTGTGTCGTTAAGCATTCGTGTAGTAGTTTCATAGATGCAAAGCTTTTGAAAACCGGCAACTTGTCTACAACTACAGCCACAGCTTTTGCGTATTCGGTGTGTGAACGGTGATTACCTCGATTTAGTTTTGTATCCCAAAATCCCGATAAAAATTGTTCCATTTCGGGTGCATTCAATTGTGGAATTCGCATTTTATTCTCTTACGGTGATTACCTCGATTTAGTTTTGTATCCCAAAATCCCGATAAAAATTGTTCCATTTCGGGTGCATTCAATTGTGGAATTCGCATTTTATTCTCTGGTCGCACAATAGCGTCTATCATCTCTATATTACTACCTGTTGTAACCACAATTCTACTGCCCTTGTCGTGAAGCACTTGAAGGAATTCTCCTGTTTGTTTGATCATATAGCTCGGTAACTTATCAATATTATCTAGAAGGATAATTACCTCTGACGGCTTCCGATGAACGACGTTTCCGAATAATTTTTGAGCTGCCAAATCCATCCAGTTAGCTGGTGGTTTATCTACTGGCATCATCAAGTCATTTCCATCTATGTGTGTTACTGAAAGACTGGTGGGAGTTTTTTCTATAAGGTCTTGTATTGTGTAAAGTGCGACGGTTTTTCCGGATCCGGGTTCTCCCACTATGGCAGTAATACTGTTTTTCTGTTCATGAATCATAGACGTCACTATTGAAGTTGGCGTATCGAGGCCACGTGGTTTTATATCCAGCTGGCTTGGCAGATAGACACGTTCGATGTACTGGATGCCGTCGAGGTAGATATCTAAATTACGATATGCGGGATCTTCATGACTAACAGTTGTTCTATCGTTATGTATGGGATTAGAACTAGGACCACTTTGTGTCGGAGATAGCTTATTGCCATCAGTAGCTCTGACAGTTGGATCAGCTATTGGTGTTAGAGATAGCACGTCGCCGATAGTAGAAGTACTTTGTGAAGAAGATGGTCTATCTTGTACAGAGCTTGAACTAGGATGACCCTCTGTGGAAGATGAACTAGAACCACTCCATGCCGAAGATGAACTAGAATCACTCGATGACGAAGATGTACTAGAACCTTTCGATGCCGAAGATGAACTAGAATCACTCGATGCCGAAGATGATACACTTTCGTCATCACTTCCGGATATTGACGAATCATCAGAGTTATTGTCCATAGCAGATACCACCGACAGTACAAGGGTGAGTATCACTAGAGTCTTCATGTTGATGGTCACTTTAGATTCGATTACTTCTTGCAGTATCTCGTTCTGAAATTTAAATATAATTCTCAGTTATGTTTATTTTTCTTTGAAGACATCTAAATATCTGATATTATTAAGATTCATTGATTTGCCGAAATCCATGAAATATTCTATTCGTAGGTTTGAAAAAAGAAGAAAAATTTTTCGATTCTAAATTTTAGATGGATACGCTACAATGGGTAAAACAGATACGTTTTAAATATGTAGGTCTGTATGTATAGTGAATGTGTTATGTTTCAAGAGTCTCAATAGCATATTACTAAAAATTCATACAGTTTGAAAAATTTTAAATTCTCCTTTTTAAATTTGTCTGTTTTACTTTTGAATCAATTGATGTAACCGGTTAATTGGGGTATATGTCTGAAAATAGGGCAATAAATGAAATGCGTTGCATTTATTTATTATTTTTTTACGTTTATTAACTTTGAATGAGTGTGTTACGTGCTGAGCACTTAATGTTTTTTTTAAATTATTAAACATATTTTTTAAGACATCCGAATGCACAAGTATCGCTGACGATGCATTCCGGATGTCTCCAAGGCCAAGAGCCTTGGTTTTCCAGATTGCTAATCAAGCAAACTCGTAGCGTTTGATGTGGGAGCATTTTACCTTCTTCCACATAAACATTCCCATTTAAAAAGTTAATACATACCCGGGTTTTCGCATTTCCGGCAGCCATTTCTTGTGGTTCATTCGTTCGAGTAGGGTTCTAAATTATTTTATCATTTTTATTATCATATTTCGGTCTGTATTATTATTTGTTCACTTTTATTGTAATTGGTATATTTCTCATGTTGAAAATATTAAATTAAACTCGAAATTATTTTTTATAGATTTAAATACCTATTATTATTAACCCAAAAATCATCATATAAATAATTTTATCAACAGCTCGATATCCCGGGAGTCAATTGATCTCTCAATAATCGAGAAACTTAATTGTACGCGACTGTGCTCACTGAGCCAGCACGTAACAGAGTGATTTTGTTTATTTTTAAAATGAGCCGAAAGATTACATTCATAACATCAATTATGTTTTTTAGTGTACTAAAGTTTTATCTAAAGTTATATCTAAATCGTATTAGAAAACAAATAGCCACTATTTTGAATATAACAAGCATGTTTAATTATATTTGTTATGCACTAAACTACTTAACTTTCATACACAATTTATTCTTGACGGTTATATTAGAATTGCAGTTAATTTGGAGATGTACATGTTTTTGAGAGCCTTAGTTTACATTATATGGTTATTATTTTTTTATATTAGTACAGTACAATTTCATATTTTATTCTTTGTAAAGCATTATTTGCCCCTGAATCTGAACTGAATTTTTGGTAATGGAATGCCTAAAGTTCGTGGAACAGTTGGTAGTTTCAAAATCTTCACAGGTGGTTCAATTATTTCAGGCCCATGGAATACTTCAGGTAGAGGATGGATTACTTTAGGTAGAATTGCCGGAGCCCTTCCAAGCTGATATGGTGTAGCCAATACTCCCCCAGGTAAATTTGTTGGGTGTTGAACAATTACCGATTTAACATGAGTATGATGAGTTTCCCCGAAAAGTAATGGATTGAGGGAAGGGTGAGTATTCTCGAGCATGTGTATTTGACTCGTCGATTCACTCAATGTCCTAAAGGGTGCAGATTCATGTTGGCTAAATGCATCTGAATCTATTCCAGCGTTACTATTAATTCGAATTTGACTGTCAGCAGCAGAATCAATATAGTCATAATTACTTTTTTTGTGAGTATGGTTTTTGAGAGCCTTAGTTTACATTATATGGTTATTATTTTTTTATATTAGTACAGTACAATTTCATATTTTATTCTTTGTAAAGCATTATTTGCCCCTGAATCTGAACTGAATTTTTGGTAATGGAATGCCTAAAGTTCGTGGAACAGTTGGTAGTTTCAAAATCTTCACAGGTGGTTCAATTATTTCAGGCCCATGGAATACTTCAGGTAGAGGATGGATTACTTTAGGTAGAATTGCCGGAGCCCTTCCAAGCTGATATGGTGTAGCCAATACTCCCCCAGGTAAATTTGTTGGGTGTTGAACAATTACCGATTTAACATGAGTATGATGAGTTTCCCCGAAAAGTAATGGATTGAGGGAAGGGTGAGTATTCTCGAGCATGTGTATTTGACTCGTCGATTCACTCAATGTCCTAAAGGGTGCAGATTCATGTTGGCTAAATGCATCTGAATCTATTCCAGCGTTACTATTAATTCGAATTTGACTGTCAGCAGCAGAATCAATATAGTCATAATTACTTTTTTTGTGAGTATGGATGTGATCTTCAACCAAGTGTTCATAATCTCCAACAAGTCTTGCGTCATATTTTTCTACCAGTGTTTTTCCCAACTCAGTGAGCTCCTTATATTTACTCTCGTCTGCGAATTGCCATTCGTCGACACTTTTCATAAACTCTTCGGTGTCAATAATTGGAATTTCCCGTCCATTTTCTTCAATTATCTTTACGATGTGATCATATTCTTCTTTCGATATTAGACAGCTGTTGGTAGCACTTCGTCGTTGACGTTGCGAGCGCTGACATGGTAAAGAGCCAGCAATTGGCTGAACCTATGCAATTGTATGTGTTGGTTGGGACACATAGGACTCACGAGGGACCAAGTACTCAAACAGCTCAGCACGTTCCATTCTTACGCCATTTTCTAAAGAGAACTCGGGGGTAGAAAAGCTATGAGTCGGACTTCCATGCCAGCGCTCACGTAAGATCCTTCGAATAGCACTCCAAAGAGTCCTTCGACGGAGATTATCACAGCCGATAAATTCGTCAATCAGATTATATACAAAATTGTAATCTTCTACAGCACCTACCGTCGCAATAAGAGAATTCGCAAAGTACTTTTCTTTCTCGAATGGCACAAATGGCAAAATTTCATTGAACCCATTAGAAAGCGCTTGTTCGTAGAAATGCTGCTCTCGCCGTGAAAGATGCGGATCAAGCCCTCTGTATTTCATAATGATGATCAAAATTGCATAATGGCTGAGTTTTTCATGTAACCGCTCTATGCTCTTAGGGATGTTCGACATCGGATCAAGCCCTCTGTATTTCATAATGATGATCAAAATTGCATAATGGCTGAGTTTTTCATGTAACCGCTCTATGCTCTTAGGGATGTTCGACAGCGCTACTCTTCGCCGAAAACTCCGGACGTTTGGTGATAATTGCTGTATCGGTTTATTTGATACCATTAACTTGGAACGTGCATCATTCAGTATTGACGGATCATCAGACCCAGTTATCAATACATACTTGGTGATAATTGCTGTATCGGTTTATTTGATACCATTAACTTGGAACGTGCATCATTCAGTATTGACGGATCATCAGACCCAGTTATCAATACATACGCTGGAGACACAAGATCAGCTACAGATGGGATAACTATACTATTTGAGGTTTGTGGAATTCTCATTTGAGTTTTTCCCATCAGTATGTGCATCATCTCCCAAAATTGTGGCGGTGAGTAAAACGGTAGTGGATTAGAATCTAGGATCGATACAATTATTCTATCCGATCTTACCGTACGTCCCCATAGATCGATGAGGTATTTCATCATGTGGGTATCTCCGTTTTGTATTGCAAAACTTATTAAAGTATCATGTTCAATTGCAGATATAATATAGTGTAATTTATCAAAACCCGAATGACTGAGTATTTTATCTATTAGAGCTTTGCTTCTGAAGTCACTGTATCGGACAACGAGGCATATGCGGCTGTAAACTTGATGTCTCTTCAGATGCCCGGAAATAAATTCCTCATATTGATGGAGAGTGTTGTATATATCAAGATCGGGGTTTGGTTGATAAAGGAAAAATTCGTCTAGATATTCGCTAAATTCTACCAGGCGCCACATCTTGGATTTGTACCGTTTTTGAGGCTCCTCAAGTTTAGATAGATGCAAAATAGTTTTTTTCATATATTTTCGGAATATCATTTCTTGCCTGTGGACTGGGATGACGAATTCAGACTCGATCACTACCCCCATTTTATCTGTAGTTGTGGATTCAAGCTTTGTACGATCAGCATAAGTCACAGTGTTTTCAAAATAATTGGATATTTCATCAATGGAATCTACAGCTTTAAAGAGACCAAATGCGATTTCATCGTATCCATGAGATACTGCATTATCCATTATTTTGTGCCACCAGTTGGCACTTCTGTCTACTATTTTCTTGAATACTGGTTCGAAGATACCTATAAATGTAGCGTCTGAAAGGGCGGCATTGAGATACTCCATTACGCTGGCGTATTCCGGTTTCGCCATTAGTTCTTCAATTGCTAGAATTAGGTGCTGTCCACCATCGCCAACATGATCAATAAAGTAGCGGGCAGCAAAGTAATCGGCAAAGTGTTTATACAATAGAGTATTTGAGGACTTTTTTGCATCAATTCTTGCTTGACGCATTAGGCTCAGTAGAGCATAGAGGGATGTACCGGCCGAATCCGTTTTTAACAGGTGTTCCATGGCCAGAACAGCATGATTCTGATAAACATCTGTTATCAGAGGAGATATGAGATAATCAGTCAATCCCAACTTGTTGAATTTTATGCCTTTCAACATTTGAACTATCATGATTGGATTCGATATTCCATTCTTCACATACTGGTCCACACTAATAAAGTTGCTCAAATCATTTGAAATCTTATACTTAAATTCTGAAATTACTGTGACTGGAGAATTTTCTGCTTGGTTAGATGCCAAGAATTTGCTCAGCATTGTCATAGTAGCAAAATTTTTTAATATCGGCATCTTATCCACAACTGCAGTCATAGCTTTTGCATATTCCATATGTTCATGATGATATGTCGGGTTCATCGTTTTGTCCCAGTATTGCGTTGCAAATAATTCTATTTCGCGTGTATTGAGTTGGGGAATATCGAACGTATTTTCTGGTTTAACTAGAGCATCTATCATCTCTATATTACTACTTGTTGTGAACACGATGGTACTGCCCCCGTTGCAAAGCGCCCGAAGCAATTCTGTTGTTCCTTTGATCATATAGGACGGTAATTTATCAATATTATCTATGAGGATACTCCCTTTTGAGGGCTCCTGATGAAGGACTTCTCCGAATAACTTTTGAACTGCCAAATTTTCCCAGTCAACTGATGGCTCATCTGGCATCAGCTGATTTGCATCTATAAGTGTTGACCAACGGTCCACTGGATTCATTCGAAGTTTTTCTAGTATACATAAAAGTGCGACAGTTTTTCCAGACCCTGGTTCTCCAACTATAGCAATGATATTCTTTTCCCTTCCATTAGCCATTGACGATACTATGGCAGTTGGTGTGTCAGTACCGGGTAGCTTTGAATGAAGCTGCCGTGATGGGTAAATACGATTCATGTAGTCGTTGCCTTGAAGTTTTGACTCCAGGACACTTGACGGCTGTGGAATTGCTAATGTGTCAATATTAGTTGGATAATCTACAATCGCATCCCCAATGTATATTTTTGATGTTTTTGCCGGAGCCCAGTTTGTTGTCAAATCGAGTGGTTCAGCGGAAATTCTTTTAACGGCCGTATGATTGCTCGAAACTCCTCTGGGTAGAGTATTAGTTTTTATTATTGTTGCAGTATTATCCTTGATATTGATAGCTGATGACGGAAGAACGTTAGCTTGTGTTCCAGGCAGTTGCGTACCGTCGTTTCTTGAGGTAGCTAGATTATTACCATCATTATTTATTGCAGTTGACGGATTATGATCACTTTGGGTCAGAGCTGGCTCATCGCCCGTATGCTTGATGACAATCGATCGATAGAAACTACTTGGTAATGATGGCTGTCTATTAAAATTTTCAATGATGGCGGCTGGTAGGTCAGGATTAGTTGGTATTTCAGATGGTTTATGGGCATCGTCACTTATGGCGGTTGAAGTAGGATTACTTATTGTTGATGTAGGTAGTTTATTGACATCATTCCTTATAATAGTAGATGGACTAGAATCACTCGATGTTTGAGACAGCCCCCCTGCCGTTATCACTCCCGACTGTTATCGAGCTAGGGTTATTGTGAACAGCAATTGCCACTGACAAAACAATGCAGAGTATCGCCAGTGTCTTCATATTTGTGATTACGTTGCGTTTGATTATAACCGTAGTATCTCCTTCTGAAATTTAAATATATAATTATCAATTATGTCTTTTTTTCTTTACAAGGCATGTCTAAAAGTCTTCTATTAAGATTATTAAGATTGTTAAATTTTTGTCGAAATCAATGGAAAAAGTATTTTATTTGAAGTTATAAATGAAAACCATTTCGGTTTAATGATTACATTTTTAACAGGCATTGAATATCTCATATTTCAAGAGTCACGTATAGTTTTTTGGGATAGTAATTAAAAATTTATTCAGCTTGAAAAATCTGAAATCCTCCTTTCGAATTCTATTTGTTTTATTTTCAGATTAGTTGGATATTAAAATGCATTTAAAATAGACTTTTATAATATTACGTATAAGTAACCGGTTAATTATGGGAAGTTTGTTCGAGAATAAGGCAAAAATAATAAAATCCATGGTATTATTAAGTTTCACTTTATTTAGTTTGTATGTCAGGTGTTAAATGACTGATTTTTATAATCAGGGCATTATGAAATTCCATTTCTTGTGAAGCATTCGAAGCACTATTAGCCTTTGAATCTGAACGGTAATCTCGAAATTTTAGAAGCTCTTGGAATAGTTGATGGTTTCCAATACTCGAGGGGTGGCTTGTATATTACAGGTTTATGAATGATTTCAGGTGCAGGAGAGATTATTTTAGGTTCAATTATCGGAGACATTTCAAATTCATATGGTCTAACAAATACTTCTTTAGGTTGATTTTTAATAATACTTTCTTCAACATTTGTATAAGTTTTTTCCAAATGGATTCCGGTAGATAGAGGACTATCCTTGATTATTTGCATTTGACCTGGCGTTTCATGAAAATTATTAAAGATTCCAAATTCATGTTGATCGACTAATTCATGATGTATTTCTGCATGATCATTAAATTCAAAATCAGCGTTAGTGTTGTAATCGGAACTGTCGTAGGTATTTTCCTTTTGAGATTGTATACGATCTTTAACCAAGTTTACATAATCCCCTTCAAGTGCCGCACCCTGTTTTTCAATCAGTGTTTTTCCTACCTCAATGAGTTCTTCATACTTATTCTTATCTTCATGTAGCCAAGTGTCCATGTTTTTCACAAACTCTTCCGTGTCAATAACAGGAATTTTTTTTCCATTCTCTTCATTGAATTTTATGATCTTATCATATTCATCGTCAGATATAAGACAGTTGGCAGCACTTCGTCGTCTTCGGCGTCCAAATCGCCCACATCCTGAAGGACCAGCAACTCCTGGTTCTTCAGCACTTGGTAGAACGACTTCATTTTGAGTCTCTATTGGTGGGACAAAGGATTCATCAAAGGCCCATTCTCGCAAAGGGTGTTCACTGAACCATTGGGACCGTTTTGAAGTCATTATATTTTCTAAGGAGGTTGTGTCTGATTTAAATCGCTTCGGGGCCCTTCGTGACCATCGTTGCTTTAGCATCTCAAGTTGATGATTCCATACCATACTCCTCTCAGTGTTACCAGACACGATTTTCATTGCATTAAAGACTCTCTTTACGAATTCGTAATCTTTTGTCGTACCTACTGTCGAGCGTAAACATCTTCCTATGTATGCTTCTTTAACTTCCGTTACTCTATTGCCCATAATTGCATCTAGTGTTCTGAGGATCACTTTTTCATAAAAGAGCTGCTCACGTGGTGGTAAATATGGATCAAGACCTCTGTATTTTGTTGCAAGTGTCAATATTGCCGCATTTTCGGAATTCATGTGTCCACTTTCATGGAATTCTGACAACACTATTCTACGTCGTAAGCTCTTAATTGTTGGAGAAAGCTGCTCTAGAGGTTCGTTGGATACCATCAGCTCAGAGCGTACTTTGTTCATTGTAGTCGTATCTGCTCCGTTTATTAATTTATGTATCGGGAGGCTAAGATCATCTCCGTGTGGCAGTATCAAATCAGTTTTAAAGCGTGTGTACGGAACTTCGATTAAACCTTTCTCAAGCATTGTGTGCATCATTTCCCAGAAGTTCGGCTGCGAGTAAAATGGCAATGGATTAGTATCAAGAGCAGTGTGTAGCAATGTCTTGAGCGGTCCCACATCTTTAGCTTGAATTTTTAATCCGTTCATCATGTAATTTAACAAATGGGGGTCCCTTTTGGCCACTGCGAGATGCAGCAAGGTTTCACCATTTACACCTCGAACACGGTGTGGTTTACCTCCAGCTTTGGTAAGATCATACATTATAACATCATTGCGTATATTACCGTATTTGACAATTTTGTACAAACGAGCGTTAGCCTCGCGCTGGTTTACCTCCAGCTTTGGTAAGATCATACATTATAACATCATTGCGTATATTACCGTATTTGACAATTTTGTACAAACGAGCGTTAGCCTCGCGCTGTGGTAATTGATCAGTTCCCCGGGCACTCGTTTCATACGATCTAATAATTTTATATACTTCATTGTTGGGGTACCGGAGGAGAAAGTCATCTAGGTAGTTGATAAATTCCGATGGACGCTGCACTCGTTTCATACGATCTAATAATTTTATATACTTCATTGTTGGGGTACCGGAGGAGAAAGTCATCTAGGTAGTTGATAAATTCCGATGGACGCCACATCTTGTACTCCATACCACGGACTTTGGGCTGTTCAAACTCGGATAGTTTTAAGATGGTTTTTTCCATACCTTTTCTAAACATCATTTCCTGTCTGTTTGCTTCAACGGTTGTTCCAGCCTTGGTTAACATGCCTAATTCGTACTCGGTGTTGGATTTAAGTAACGTGCGATCAGATTTTCCCAGAGTATTCTCAAAATACTCGGATATCTTCTCCGTGGAATCGACGGCCTTAATTAGATTAGATGCAATTTCATCGTATCCCTGGGATATTGCATTGTCCATTACTTTGTGCCACGAATCGTCACCTTTATTTACAATATCCTTGAACACTGGTTCAAATTTTTCTAAGTTTTCACTGTCTAAAAGAGCTGCATTGAAGTACTCTACTACGTTGGTGTACTCTGATTTCACCATTAGTTCTTCAATTGCGAGATTGTAATGTTCTCTTTCAGATCCCAAATTTTTTATAAAGTTGCGAGCAGCAATATAATTGGCAACGTCTTCATGCAATAGAACGTCTGAGATTTTTCCAACGCTATCTTTTTTCGGCATTACGCTGAGTGTTTTCGGAAGTAGTGATCCACTTGGTTCAGCTGCTAATACGTTTTTAATAGCAGCGGAATCATAATCAGTAGAGGTAGCAGTTACCATAGGTGCGATTAGTCTTTCAACTACCTTCATTTTGTTAAATACTGTTCGTTTTAGCATTTTAATTAAGCCATTTGGATCCGATGTTCCAAGTTCTATGTACTGGTTTAAGCTCAAGTACTCGTCACTTTTTACTAATACATTTTGCGAATTCCTCGTTAAGCATTCGTGTAGTAGTTTCATAGATGCAAAGCTTTTAAAAACCGGCAACTTGTCTACAACTACAGCCACAGCTTTAGCGTATTCGGTGTGTGCACGGTGATTACCTCGATTTAGTTTTGTATCCCAAAATCCCGATAAAAATTGTTCCATTTCGGGTGCATTCAATTGTGGAATTCGCATTTTATTCTCTGGTCGCACAATAGCGTCTATCATCTCTATATTACTACCTGTTGTAACCACAATTCTACTGCCCTTGTCGTGAAGCACTTGAAGGAATTCTCCTGTTTTTTCGATCATATAGCTCGGTAACTTATCAACATTATCTATAAGAATAATTACTTCTGACGGCTTCCGATGAACGACGTTTCCGAATAATTTTTGAGCTGCCAAATCCATCCAGTTAGCTGGTGGTTTATCTACTGGCATCATCAAGTCATTTCCATCTATGTGTGTTACTGAAAGACTGGTGGGAGTTTTTTCTATAAGGTCTTGTATTGTGTAAAGTGCGACGGTTTTTCCGGATCCGGGTTCTCCCACTATGGCAGTAATACTGTTTTTCTGTTCATGAATCATAGACGTCACTATTGAAGTTGGCGTATCGAGGCCATGTGGTTTTATATCCAGCTGGCTTGGCAGATAGATACGATCGATGTACTCCATGCCGCCGAGGTAGATATCTAAAATACGAGATGCGGGATCTTTAGGACTAACAGTTGGACTATCAGTTGGATATCTTATTACAGTCTTTCTATCGTTATGTATGGGGTTAGAACTAGGACCACTTTGTGTCGGAGATAGCTTATTGCCATCAGTAGCTCTGACAGTTGGATCAGCTATTGGTGTTAGAGATAGCACGTCGCCGATAGTAGAAGTACTTTGTGAAGAAGATTGTCTGTTTGCATCATCAATTATGGTGGATGTTGAACCAGGATTAAATTGTATTACAGATGGTCTATTATTTTGTGGAGGGTTTGAACTAGGATGACCCTCTGTCGGAGATAGTTTATTACCATCATCCATTATGGTGGAAGATGAACTAGAACCACTCGATGCCGAAGATGATACACTTTCGTCATCACTTACGAATATTGACGAATCATCAGGGTTATTGTCCATAGCAAATACCACCGACAGTACAAGGGGGAGTATCACTAGAGTCTTCATATTGATGGTCACTTTAGATTCGATTATTTCTTGCAGTATCTCGTTCTGAAATTTAAATATAATTCTCAGTTATGTTTATTTTTCTTTGAAGACATCTAAATATCTGATATTATTAAGATTCATTGATTTGCCGAAATCCATGAAATATTCTATTCGTAGGTTTGAAAAAAGAAGAAAAATTTTTCGATTCTAAATTTTAGATGGATACGCTACAATGGGTAAAACGGATACGTTTTAAATTTGTAGGTCTGTATGTATAGTGAATGTGTTATATTTCACGAATCTCAATAGCATATTACTAAAAATCCATACAGTTTGAAAAGTTTTTAATTCTCCTTTTTAAATTTGTCTGTTCTACTTTTAGATCAATTGATGTAACCGCTTAATTGGGGGTATATGTCTAAAAATAAGGCAATAAATGAAATGCGTTGGATTTATTTATTATTTTTTCACGTTTATTAACTTTGAATGAGTGATTTTGTTTATTTTTAAAATGAGCCGAAAGATTACATTGATCACATCAATTATGTTTTTTAGTGTACTAAAGTTTTATCTAAAGTTATATCTAAATCGTATTAGAAAACAAATTGCCACTATTTTCTATATACCAAGAATGTTTAATCATATTTGTTATGCATTAAACTACTTAATTTTCATACACAATTTATTCTTGACGGTTATATTAGAATTGCAGTTAATTTGGAGATGTACATGATTTTGAGAGCCTTAGTTTACATTATATGGTTATTATTTTTTTATATTAGTACAGTACAATTTCATATTTTATTCTTTGTAAAGCATTATTTGCCCCTGAATCTGAACTGAATTTTTGGTAATGGAATGCCTAAAGTTCGTGGAACAGTTGGTAGTTTCAAAATCTTCACAGGTGGTTCAATTATTTCAGGCCCATGGAATACTTCAGGTAGAGAATGGATTACTTTAGGTAGAATTGCCGGAGCCCTTCCAAGCTGATATGGTGTAGCAAATACTCCCCCAGGTAAATTTGTTGGGTGTTGAACAATATCCGATTTAACATGAGTATGATGAGTTTCCCCGAAAAGTAATGGACTGAGGGAAGGGTGAGTATTCTCGAGCATGTGTATATGACTCGATGATTCACTCAATGTCCTAAAGGGTGCAGATTCATGTTGGTTGAATGCATCTGAATCTATTCCAACGTTACCACTAATTCCAATTTGACTGTCAGCAGCAGAATTAATATAGTCATAATTACTTTTTTTGTGAGTATGGATATGATCTTCAACTAAGTGTTCATAATCACCAACAAGTCTTGCGTTATATTTTTCTACCAGTGTTTTTCCCAACTCAGTGAGCTCCTTATATTTACTCTCGTCTGCGAATTGCCATTCGTCGACACTTTTCATAAACTCTTCGGTGTCAATAATTGGAATTTCCCGTCCATTTTCTTCAATTATCTTTACGATCTGATCGTATTCTTCTTTCGATATTAGACAGTTGGTAGCTCTTCGTCGTCGGCGTTGAAATCGCCTACACCCTAAAGGGCCTGCATTTAGAATCTCCCGCAGGATTTTGTTTTTGGATGAATCTTCTTGCATACGAGAAGTCTTTAGATTTTCAAGGGATTTTCTCAACCATGTAGCTCGTTCTAAGATCATTCCACTTTTCAAACTGTACACTATTAATTCCAATCGTATCTTAGGTTCTTGCTGCCATTGCAGATCTAGGTGTAGAAGTGTATCCTTCCAGAGCTGACTCCTAGCATCCACACCATAGGTTTGTATAAAATTCTCTATAATATGTCTCACAAAAAAATAATCTTGATTAGTAGCCACCGTAGATTGAAGGCAATAAGTCAAATACTGCTCGTGGCGCAGCGGTACGTTACTACCTATGGTGAATTTCAGTGCTTCGATGAGGGTCTTCTCATAGAAGCTTTGTTCGTGTGGTGACAGATATGTGTCAAGGCCTCTGTATTTCAAGATAACCTCTACTAGTGGTTTTCGACGATCGGTTTCTTCAAATATTCTAAATAAATGGTAGTGCAAGTTTCCAAGTACTGATTTACGTCGGATGCTCCGTAGACCTGGAGACAGCTGCTCTATAGGTTCATTCGATACCATCACGAGGGAACGTGCTTCATCCAATGCATCTAAATCAGCTCCCGTTATCAATTTATATGCTGGAGACATGTAATCAGCGGGAGTTGGTACGACATCAATATTATATTGTATTTGCGGAACTCTCAGTCGATCGTTTGAAACAAGTGTATACATCACTGCCCAAAATTGTGGCTGTGAGTAAAAAGGTAGTGGATTAGAATCTAGAGCCGTGATCAGCAATGTTTCCATTCTGTCGGTTATTTGAACCTTTAATGAGCTTATGATGTAATTCAGCAAAATGCTATCGCGTTTTGCTACCGTAAGATGCACCAAGGTTTCACCAGTTTCTTGGCCAACATATTGTGGAATTGCACCAGCAGATACCAATTCATCTATTATGGGTCTACTACGTATGTCACTATACTTAATAATTTTATACAAACGGCTGTTGGCCAGGCTGACTGATAGTTGTAGAGTTCCAAACATACTTTTTTCATAATTTCTTATAGTGGTGTAGATATCAATGTCTGGTCGGGATTGGCAGAGGAAAAAATCGTTTAAATAGTCGATGAATTCTTTTGGACGCCACATTTTGTATTCAGCACCGTACCTGGGCTCTTCAGAGTCGGATAGCTTCAGGATTGTTTTTTTCATACTTTTCCTAAACAGCATCTCTTGCCTGTTAGCTTGGATTGGCACTTGAACTTCTGTCAACATGCCTAATCTGTTTTCCGAGGTGGATTTAAGTAATGTACGGTGCACTTTATCTACAGAGTTCTGAAAATACGCCGATATTTTTTCAGTGGAATCAATGGCTTCAAATAGACCTGCTGCTATTTCATCGAATCCTAGGGATATCGCATTGTCCATTATTTTATGCCACCGTTCATCATTTTCAGTTACAATATGATTGAACACTGGCCCGAATTTTCCTATGAGCTTATTGTCGCGTAGTGCTGCATTGAAGTATTCTACGATTTTGGTATACGCTGGGTTTGCCATTAATTCTCCGATCGCTGGAATAATTCGCTGTTCGCCGTGTCGAACATAGTCAAGAAAATACTGAGCAGTTAAGAAATCAGCATTGTCTTTGTGCCAGAGTATATCTGTGGTATGTGTCATTAAGTAGGTGTTCTGCTCGCGTATTAGTTTTAGTGCCTCATAAAGTGCTGATCCAAATACTTCCAGGCGCAATACATGTTCGACAGCTGGAACAGCATGAGAATGATAGTGTTTTATCAAAGGTGATACGAGAGTTTCAGTCAAACCGAATTTGTTGAATTTTGTTTCTTTTAACATATTAATTAACATTATTCGATCCGATACTCCAGAGTGTGCGTACTGCATCACACTCTGAAAACCGCTTTTGTCGTCAAACACCCTCTGCGACAAATCTCCAACCACTGCAACTGAATTAGTGTTTTCGTTAGTTGCCAAGATTTTGCTGAACACTGTCATGGTTACAAAGTTCTTGAAGACCGGCGCCTTGCCTACAACTACAGCTACAGCTGTAGCATAGTCCACGTGTGAGCGATGATTTAATGGGTTCAATTTTTTGTCCCATTGCCGTGTTAGAAATAATTCTATTTCGCGTATATTTAGTTGAGGTATTCGCAACGTTTTTTCTGGTTTCACAAGAGTATTTATAATCAGGTTGTCGCTACTAGATGTCAACACAATTCCACTGCCTCCACGTTGAATCTTTTCTAAGCATGATATTATTACTTGTGTCGCATAAGAAGGTAGTTTATCTATATTATCTATAAAAATATTTACTCTCGGTGCCGCATAATTAAAAACATTTCCGAATAATTTTTCCTTTAGGACAGTTTGCCAATAAACTGGTGGCCCTTCTGGCATTAAATTATTAGCATCTATAAACGTTGGGAAACGATCATCATGAATTGATTGTAGCTTGCTTAGAATCCTTTTAAGTGCAATAGTTTTTCCTGATCCTGTCTCTCCAACTATTGCAATAATATCCTTTTTTTGTAGTCTTTCAAGCAAATATGTACCGATTACGGTTGGCGTGTCAGTACCATGTATTGGTAAAAAACTCAGTTGAGGATTTTGATATTCAGTACCGTGTATTGGGAACAAACTCAGTTGAGGATTTAGATATTCATACCGACGCTCTATATAGTCAGTGGGGTCATACGATTGATAAACGTGAGTGGTAGTTGAAGGTATTTGGAAATAACTTTGACCTGCTTCTGCGCTGGGCAGTTTATCTACTTCTAAAGTCGGTTGTGGATCGCTAGGTCTGACTGTTTTCCCTGGTGGCTCGTCTACGATGTCGGCATGTACTCTTGTAGTCTCGGCTGTAGGCACTGGGCCAGAGATTCTTTTAAGTGCTGTCTTATGAGTCATTATTACAGTAGGATGATTATTTCTGTCGTTATTTGTGCCAAGCAATGGATCAAAATCATAGGGTCGTATGAACGGCTGATTACTTCCATCGCTAGTGCTGGTTGATGGACCAGGGTTATTACCAACAGCAAATGCTGCAGATATCAATGCGGTTAGTGTCAGAGGAACCATATTTGTTGTAGTTCAGTTAACTGCAGTTGTATGCTGCTTGCTGACTGTATGTGGATTGCGGTTCTGAAATTTTAAAATTGTAATAATAAGAATTTTATAGCAATGACTTTAGCTTATAAGCTATAAGAATATAAACAGCAAATATTTCGGTGCGGTGAGTGAATTTTACTGTTTTAACAACGTAAAACATTGACTTATGCTCAATCGGAGCCGTATCGTCGACGATTTACCGTACCAAACCGTAAAATTCATCGGGCTCTCCGGGATTTTAGTTATTTTTTTCTTCCATGTATTCTCCGTCAATTTAAATAACAGGACATGATAAAAATCGCGCACCGCAAATGTGGTTTCGTGATTTTAGTAAGTAATAAGTAATAACGATGTTGTATAAACGATGTTGTTTAATGATTAATATTATTTAATCCTCATAGATTTGAAATTTTAAGTGGAACTAAACTTAAAAAATTTTTCAAAAATAATTCTCACTTACCATTGTTTACTTGTTTACTGTTGTGAAGCACCCGGAGTTAATTTTGTAGTTAATATCGTGTAACTTTAACAAACACCAAATACGCATTCATGTGTTTGTAGCCAAAACCTGAAGCGATCACAAAACCAAATGCATGTTAATGATGTCAGTACGCTTGTTGGAGTCCCATTCTGGTGTCCGCATTAAATAGTTTATTGAATTAAAAGGCAGGAAAGAATTAATAGTTACAAAGTTTAAAAGCATATATAGTAGACGTGAATGTTAAAGATAACGTAGGTACTAACAAAAGTATCAACTGTAAATGGCCTTCCCGGAATGTAGAAGCTCTGTAGCGCTGAGCTTGCACCTCTTCCTGAGAAGAAAACTGTGCGTATTCCCCGATTTTGACCTAAAAATGGCTTGGATACGGGGCAGAAGGTGTCTGAAGTACCAATGATTACCAATATGATATTTGAAAACGTTTACCTAGAGTTCTAAATAATCGCGACGGTTCATCAAGAAATTGTTCTAGAGGCTAAACGTAACAGACTGTTGATCTTTAAAGAAGTGTAGACGGTTCTATCCATGAGCGACTCAGATCCGACTAACCTTTTCCGTCCAATAAACGTAATTCAAACTCTCTCCTGGGAAGCTTTTATCTAAGGGCGAGTCCTTCGAATTGACCTTTTCTTACCCGAATTCGATTTTACTGTTGAAATTATTAGGATTTGATTAAATTCGTTATAAAATATGATATTATGATGAACATAATAAAACTTATTGCTTAAAACTAGTGTATAATGTATCCCGGTTAGTAGCTGATTACACTGGTCTGCAATGACATCACCCTTCAAAAAATTTTGTCATAAATATGACGATTTACATGTTCTGAATCTATTCCCGTTGGCTGATTTTTTTCATCACGTCTAGATTTTTCGATGATTTTTTTTTATATTTCAAAAATATGGGTTTTTATAAAAATTTTTCTGTGTCTTAACACTATAAATTTTATATACGGAAAAACAAGTTTTAGTGAGTTGTAAGAGGAAGAAGAGAAGTGCCGAAAGTGATTGCCATGGTAGTAAATACGCGCATGCGCAGTATTTGCTGTGGCCAGCTGTGCATTTACAACAATCAGGTGAAAACTTGTCTTTCAATTGTTTACATTTTATATCGAATATTTTAGTGAGTTTTGCATAAAGTTCATGTTCTCTATATTGTTTTTAAATATTTTATGGGCAGTTTATTTATTTCTCTATGAGTCGAGCCAATAGACATAAAATAGATATTTGTAAATTGTTTTAAAATGAATTTTATGTGAATTCAGGTTATAAAATGCCACGAACTTGTAAAAACCTGCAAGCTGTTTTTGTTACATTTGTGGAGAATTCATACTGAAAACACAGAGAAGTACTATCACAGATTTCGTTAAAACAGCTTATAAGCTATATTTTGGATTTTCTATCGATGGGCGAAATACGATTTGGTTGTCAAAAGTATGCTGCAGTAGCTGCTCAAGAAAATTGAAAGGTTTGGTTTGAAGGAAGGCACAAATCCATGCCGTTGGCAATGCCAATGATTTGGAGTGATCCTTGAATTATAGAAATGATTGTTATTTTTGTATGACATCAACACAAGGATTCTCGAAAAAAAATTTTAAACAAGATTGTGTATTCAAATATCCCATCTGCAAAGAGATCAATTCCTTGCGGTTAAGGCGCTTCACCTCCAGTTCCACCACTTAATGAGAAAATAGAAAATAAAAACATTTCAGGTCTACAATCTCAATCAAGTTTTCTATCAGATGGTACATCTTCATAGACTTTGTCTGGATCGTCGAGTCCATCTTAAGAATCTTATTTACTTAAACAAGGTGACTTAAATGATCTTGTTAGAGAGTTGGGACTGTCCCAATTTTAAGGCGCAATTACTTGGATCAAGATTAAAACAGTGGAATCCCTTAAATAAAAGTACAAAAAATCATATTTCCGTTTCATATTTTCGTACGAGACAAGAAGATTTTACGACAAGAAGATTTTACTTCTCCAAAGAAGATGATTTAGTATATTGTAATGATGCTGCAGGGCTTCTTCAAGAAATGAGTTTTCCAGAAGATTCTAGCGAATAAAGACTTTTCATTGATGCCTCGAAAAGAAGCTTGAAAGTCCGTTTTACTCCATAATGGTTATAAATATCCATCTGTGTTCGTTGCACATGCTATAAACATGAAAGGAAACTATGCAAATTTGGAGGTGTCACTTGAGAAAATTGAATATTCTCAATACCTATGGAATATTTGTGCTGATTTAAAAGTCATCGCTATACTAACTGGATTACAAAGAGGGTACACAAAGTTTTGCTGTTTTATTTGTGAATGGGATAGTCGAGCAAGAGAAAAACAAACTTTTTCGGAGTGGCCAATTTTTTGTTTTGTAATGTTTTTCTCTTGCTCGACTATCCCATTCACTACTGCTGGGCTTAAAAATGTATCTCAGAAACTTTTAGTGCCAAGTGATAAAATTTTTCTGCCACCAATTCATATAAAGTTGGGACTCATGAAAAACTTGGCAAAAGCCATGTATAAAGATGGTGCCGGATTTCAATACCTGACAAGAAAATTTCCTCGAATCAGGGACGCAAAATTGGAGGAAGGAACTTTTTTAGGTCGTAGATACGTGAGCTAAGGACAGATCGAGCTTTTGATTCAAAATTGAAAAAAGCAGAAAAAAGAGCTTAGGTGGCGTTTTTGGAAGCGTGTTTTGTCGCTATTGTAAGCATTATGGACATACTATTGAAGAATGTCACAAGCGAGAATATAATAATTACAAACGCGCAAATAACGGAGGATTTCATGACAACGTCATTGGAAATAAAGAAAGAAGTAAAGAACGTTATGACGAAACGAGCAATTCGACAAAATTCCGTGAAAATGATTTAGTTGTCATCTACCAAAAACAAACTAAACAGAGATTATCAAAGAAATTAACACCCAACTTCCGAAGACCTTTTAAAATTATTAGTTGGATATCTTATCCCAATCAGACGATCGAGACTGGATGTACTAGAGTTACTAAATGCCACACTAACATGCTGAAACCCTATGTTGCAGATGCTGGAAGTGGGCACGATTAGATCCCCAACCACTCTGTTCATCTTAATATCACTCCTAATTAGTTATTTGAGTGGTTTCTACAAATTAAGTACTATCGATCAAGTAAGCGGACTATTCTTCAAAAAACTAGGGCAAGCTGGAATATGCAATTTAAAGTCCACTCTACTTAGTCACTTCAATACGACAATGCTGTCCCAAAGAAAACGCCTGTTAGACGTAAGATTTGAAGACGCAACAAAATTGTATGCATTAGTGAAAAAAGAACCGATTGAGTACGATCGATTCCTCTCACGGATATCCATTTGCTCAATCTACAGCTGGATATCCGGAATCGTTCAAGTATACTGCTTACTCCGCAAGAAAAACCCTGATGCAAGTATTGGCAGTGAATTCGAAATGACTCAGGATCGATACTCTCCTTCTGAGAGTCTTACACTTCATACTGATTCTCTATCAGATATTGGATCATTACCACCTCGACTGAATACCAAATCCAATGAAGATAATAGTATTGTTTTACCAGAAGCCTCCTGTAGCTATGAATGACTGGATCCGGATGATTCTGATGATGTCGATATTTTAAACTATTTGAAGCACATTGAGTTCGAACAGTCTAATTTCACAATGAATCCACCAGAAATTATAGCCGCTAACAATCCTCGAATTACTCCACGCTGCAATTCACCGTATGTTTCATCTGCACCAGTCCGCGATCAAAATCCACTTCCAATAGCCGCTTGTGAATCTATTTCTGCTGACATGATTCCTCTGTCTGCTCCTCCCGTTAGCGAAGATACTGGGACAAGCTATGATAATTTAGAATCTTTATGTGAACATCCTGGAGGTACTGAGTATAAGAATAATGTTTTTTGTTTAATCACATACTTATATTTATTTTTTTCCCCTAGGTAACGGAGCACAACTAGAACTTTTCGGAGAAACTGTGCGCGGCATCGCGACGATACCTGAAGAAAAAGTTAACCAGTACTCAGAAAGCAGCCGAGAAGATCGAAAGGGTATAAATATATATATAAGTGTCTCTAAGATATCCAACTAATGATTTATATTTTGATTGTAGCTATCACCGGAATACACGGCGCCAACTAACCCGGATATGGTAAACTTATTTATGTGGTTTTTACAATAAAATTTCACTCAACTGACTACGTTCCAGACTGAGTTGTTCCCGGAATGTGGATTTTATATGCCAACCGAGCAGCTGAATTCTATGCTAAGCTTAAATCCACCACACGACATTGATCCTGATAGGCAAACATGGCAATATTTTCGTCAATCTGTGTTAAAGCACGTGTACGGTAGCAGACTCATCAACTACACAGCAAAAGGTCAAGGGGAGTTACTAGGGTTAGATGATAAGTTGCTTAATGGATTATTAGGTATACTTTTCACTATATTACTTATATATATTATTTAAAATTTCAAACACATACCTTTTTACTTTTTAGGTAGGATAAATGAACGGCGTCCGGAAAAGGAGAAAATCAAGAGTACCCAACTGACAAAATATCTTACGCATTCGCTGTTAAACAAGAGAGGTTATAAGAAATCGAAAGAATCCGGTTAAAAAAAATAAGAATACATGCAGCTCAGCATCTCCAGCTCGTCCGCTCGACATTAACCAGTCTATACGCCCTGAAACGATGGGGTTCCCTTCTCCTAATAAGAATACATGCAGCTCAGCATCTCCAGCTCGTCCGCTCGACATTAACCAGTCTATACGCCCTGAAACGATGGGGTTCCCTTCTCCACAGCTGTAAAATTCAGCCTACTCAATTAATTTATACACCAAGTAGTAAGAAACGATATCTTGTTTTTTTATTTTTTTTGATGGGGTTCCCTTCTCCACAGCTGTAAAATTCAGCCTACTCAATTAATTTATACACCAAGTAGTAAGAAACGATATCTTGTTTTTTTATTTTTTTATATTCGGTACACATTATATACGTACGTATGCATGTATACGTTGTGACGTGGCGCGAGCCACGTCTAATCATAATTTGAACCGTTTCATTTTATTTCTAAAATTTGAGTAATATTTCGCGTGTTTGTTCACCGGTTCGATGGGGTTCCCTTCTCCACAGCTGTAAAATTCAGCCTACTCAATTAATTTATACACCAAGTATTAAGAAACGATATCTTGTTTTTTTATTTTTTTATATTCGGTATACATTATATACGTACGTATGCATGTATACGTTGTGACGTGGCGCGAGCCACGTCTAATCATAATTTGAACCGTTTCATTTTATTTCTAAAATTTGAGTAATATTTCGCGTGTTTGTTCACCGGTGTCGACCACAATCCAGACAGGAGCGTCGTCAACGCCTTTTTCCATTTGCAATTTGTCGTTTATATGAGTCATTAGTATTGTATCGAGTCTTTTTCTGCGAAATTACGATGTAAGCGTCGATTTACGCCCGCCACGCGTCGTGTCATCGTTGAAGAGTCATCACGAAGTCCACGATAAAGCCATTATCAACCTGAGTCCGTCATCTATGAGTCCGTCAACCATTTACGCATCGTCAGACGCAGACCATTGCGATTGTCAAAGGAAATTCCAAGATTAGTATGAGAAGCACAAGTCGATGTCAACGCAGTTGTGGGTTTGAATTTTCCTGCCGAGCGCGCCGTCCAAAAATCAATATGGAGGCCCAAACGGAGAGACCAACTACCTATCTCTCTCACACCTGTGCGCGTCTCGGAGCTAATGGAGAAGAACTGCTGATTGGCTCCTCGAGTCACGTGAGTAGTCGGACCGGCGGCGTGATCGCGGCCGCAAGGAGAACTGAGGATTATTGTGGTCGTACGCGTTGAACAAGACAGACGCAGTTTTTCGAGTGGAGCCTTTCACGAGGACCGGACGTAAGGTTTCTGTGGACGAGAAGCTGGAGAACACCAGCGTTATTGTCGAGGTACGTGGGGGTTCTCGGAGCTAATGGAGAAGAACTGCTGATTGGCTCCTCGAGTCACGTGAGGAGTCGGACCGGCGGCGTGATCGCTGCCGCAAGGAGAACCGGGGATTATTGTGGTCGTACGCGTAGAACAAGACAGACGTGGTTTTTCGAGTGGAGCCTTTCACGAGGACCGGACGTAAGGTTTCTGTGGACGAGAAGCTGGAGAACACCAGCGTTATTGTCGAGGTACGTGGGGGCACTTGAACAAGACAGACGTGGTTTTTCGAGTGGAGCCTTTCACGAGGACCGGACGTAAGGTTTCTGTGGACGAGAAGCTGGAGAACACCAGCGTTATTGTCGAGGTACGCGGAGGCACTGAGCAGCCGTTTGTTTGCGTTGGCGGGCTTAGTTGCTGAAACAGACGCGTTTCCGGCATAAAACGAGGTTCTCGCTTCTCGAAACCTTAATGGAGGCACTGAGCAGCCGTTTGTTTGCGTTGGCGGGCTTAGTTGCTGAAACAGACGCGTTTCCGGCATAAAACGAGGTTCTCGCTTCTCGAAACCTTAATTTATTCAGAGAGATAGAGAAATAGTATTTGATAACGTAGATGACGTTCCTGGTCGCTGTGTGTGCGAGATTTTCGAGTGGATTGGTGTGCGTGGCGCTTCTCGCCGCGAGAGTAAGACTAGATTACTTTTTGTTTATTCCTATCGAGTCAGTAATGATTATACTCTAGTTTGATACATTTCTCGTTGATTATTTTGTGTTGAGAACCGTTTTAATTATTATACAAGGATATTTGCGAGCGCCGATCCGGCGCAACTTTTGCTATTTGTTTGCTTTTCTTTTTCTTTCATTAATTTGTAAATAAATAAATAGATTAGTTGACTATTATTATACGCGAGCTGTGGATTATTTTGCGCGGATTCGATCAAATATAACCAACGTCCCACCTCCCTGAGAATCTCTTGTTGGATATCGCGATTTTCAGCTGGTTGTCGAACGTGAGAGGTACGGCGAGTTGTTTTTGTCCGTTTTTATGCGAAAAACGGACTGGCGCCCGAGGTAACCTTATTTTTAGGATTATTAGCAGAGTACAAGAGGGCGAAAGCCGTCGATCAACGCGAGATCGACGCATTGCGACCACGGTGAGTAATTCTGTCCCCGGGAATTTCTTGCCGCGCGTCACAACGTACATATATAAGTAGAGAGCTCATCTTGCGTGTTATTATCGAATAATAGCGTCAAATAATCTCAGCTTTTGATTTATAATTAAATAATAATAATAATAATAATAAAAATAATAATAATAATACCTAAACGAAAGGCAAATTTGAATTTCAATTCCCTCCCCATCCTTTCGCGCCATTTTTGGAGAGATCCATGTCATTTAATTACTATTGGTGGAAATTGACACCAATACTATACTTTCAAGTAGCTTTGTGATTGGTTAGACGGTGTTCTGAAAACATTCCGAGTGTCCTGAATCTGCGGGCTTTGGGTAGTATCGGAACAGTTTCGGAAGACCCTATATGTATGCATCTGCGCATGTGCAGACTACAACAATGTTGGTTACTGTCGGAACTTTCTGAACACTTTCAGAACTCACGTTTCGACTCGGGATT